>WEDG01000376.1:0-14814 GCA_017591395.1 Schistocephalus solidus | reverse complement strand
GCAAAATAAAGCCCCATATGTTTTGACGATCAGATCGATTTCAACAATCAACCAGAGCCGCGGAAATTCAATGTATTAAAGCGCGCAAAGCCAGAATAGGTGGTGGTATGGTGGTAGTGTGTGCAGAAATCGCACCGCAATGGGGTGAAATTTTATCCAGAACAAGCAGTCGCCAATAAATTGATGGTGGTGGTATTGTAAAGTGTATATTGCGGTGAATAGGTGGGTTGTGTGTGTAGAAATGGTCACCAGAAGGATCCTCATCCAACAGAGCCAGCAATTAATGGTTGTAGCAAGCTTTTGCGGTAAATAGGTGGGTTTGTGTGTAAAAATGGTCACCAGAAGGGGATCTCTCATCCAACAGAGTCATGAATGTGATGGTGGTGTAGTGAGCCATTGCAGTGAATAGGTGGGTTTGTGTGTAGAAATGGTCATCAGAAGCATCTCAGCCAACAGAAACAGAATTGATGGTGGTAAGTAAGCAATATGCAGTAAATAGGTGGGTTTGTGATTACAAATGGTCACCAGAATGATCTCATCCAACAGAGTCTGAATTGATGGTTGTGAGTAAAGCAATTGCGGTAGAATAGGTGGGTTTGTGTGTAGAAATGGTCACCAGAAGGATCTCATCCAACAGAGTCAGAATTAATGGTTGTTAGTAAGCAATTGCGGTGAATAGGTGGGTTTGTGCGTAGAAATGGTCACCAGAAGCATCTCATTTTACAGAAGCAGAATTGATGGTGGTAAGTAAAGCTAATGCGGTGAATAGGTGGGTTTGTGTGTAGAAATGGTCACCAGAAGGATCTCATCCAACAGAGTCACAATTAGTGGTTGTAAGTAAGCTTTTGCGGTGAATAGGTGGGTTTGTGTGTAGAAATGGTCACCAGAAGTATCTCATCCAACATAGTCATAATGCATGCTCGTATTTAAGCTATTGCGGTGAATAGGTGGGTTTGTGTGTAGAAATGGTCACCAGAAGGATCTCATCCAACAGAATAGAATTGATGGTGGTAAGTAAGCAAATTGCAGTGAATAGGTGGGTTTGTGTGTGAAATGGTCACCAGAAGCATCTCATTTTACAGAAAGCAGAATTGATGGTAGTAAGTAAGCTATTGTGGGGAATAGGTCGGTTTTGTATGCAGAAATGGTCACCAGAAGGATCTCATCCAACAGAGTCACAATTGATGGTTGTTAGTAAGCTTTTTTTCGGAGAAAAGGTGGGTTTGTGTGTAGAAATGGTCACCAGAAGGATCTCATCCAACAGAGTCACAATTAATGGTTGTAAGTAAGCTTTTGCGGTAAATAGGTTGGTTTGTGTGTAAAAATGGTCACTAGAAGGTTCTCATCCAACAGCGTCATAATGTATGGTGGTATGTGAGCTATTGCGGTGAATAGGTGGGTTTGTGTGTAGAAATGGTCATCAGAAGCATCTCAGCCAACAGAGTCAGAATTGATGGTGTTTAGTAAGCAATTGCAGTAAATAGGTGTGTTTGTGAGTACAAATGGTCACCAGAAGGATCTCATCCAACAGAGTCATAATTTATGGTGGTATGTGAGCTATTACGGAGAATAGGTAGGTTAGTGTTAAGAAATGGTCACCAGAATGATCTCATCCAACAGAGTCGGAATTGATGGTTGTGAGTAAACAATTGCGGTAAATAGGTGTGTTTGTGTGTACAAATGGTCAAGAGAAGGATCTCATCCAACAGAGTCAGAATTAATGGTTGTTAGTAAGCTATTGCGATGAATAGGTGGGTTTGTGTGTAGAAATGGTCAACAGAAGGCTCTTATCCAACATAGTCACAATTGATGGTTGTAAGTAAGCTATTGCGGTGAATAGGTGGGTTTGTGTGTAGAAATGGTCACCAGAAGGATCTCATCCAACAGAGTCACAATTAATGGTTGTAAGTAAGCTTTTGCGGTAAATAGGTGGGTTTGTGTGTAAAAATGGTCACCAGAAGGTTCTCATCCAACAGAGTCATAATGTATGGTGGTATGTGAGCTATTGCGGTGAATAGGTGGGTTTGTGTGTAGAAATGGTCATCAGAAGCATCTCAGCCAACAGAGTCAGAATTGATGGTGTTTAAGTAAGCAATTGCAGTAAATAGGTGTGTTTGTGAGTACAAATGGTCACCAGAAGGATCTCATCCAACAGAGTCATAATTTATGGTGGTATGTGAGCTATTACGGAGAATAGGTAGGTTAGTGTTAAGAAATGGTCACCAGAATGATCTCATCCAACAGAGTCTGGGAATTGATGGTTGTGAGTAAACAATTGCGGTAAATAGGTGTGTTTGTGTGTACAAATGGTCAAGAGAAGGATCTCATCCAACAGAGTCAGAATTAATGGTTGTTAGTAAGCTATTGCGGTGAATAGGTGGGTTTTTGCGTAGAAATGGTCACCAAAAGCATCTCATTTTACAGAAGCAGAATTGATGGTGGTAAGTAAGCTAATGCGGTGAATAGGTGGGTTTGTGTGTAGAAATGGTCACCAGAAGGATCTCATCCAACAGAGTCACAATTGAGTGGTGGAAAGTAAGCTTTGCGGTGAATAGGTGGGTTTGTGTGTAGAAATGGTCACCAGAAGGATCTCATCCAACAGAGTCATAATTGATGCTGGTATAGTAAGCTATTGCGGTGAATAGGTGGGTTTGTGTGTAGAAATGGTCACCAGAAGGATCTCATCCAACAGAATAGAATTGATGGTGGAAAGTAAGCTATGGCGGTGAATAGGTGGGTTTGTGTGTAGAAATGGTCAGCAGAAGGATCTTATCCAACAGAGTCAGAATTAATGGTGGAAAGTAAACTATTGCGGTGAATAGGTGGGTTTGTGTGTAGAAATGGTCACCAGAAGGATCTCATCCAACAGAATCAGAATTGATGGTGGAAAGTAAGCTATTGCGGTGAATAGGTGGGTTTGTGTGTAGAAATGGTCACCAGAAGGATCTCATCCAACAGAGTCAGAATTGATGGTGGTAAGTAAGCAATGGCGGTGAATAGGTGGGTTTGTGTGTAGAAATGGTCACCAGAAGGATCTCATCCAACAGAGTCAGAATTGATGGTGGAAAGTAAGCAATGGCGGTGAATAGGTGGGTTTGTGTGTAGAAATGGTCACCAGAAGGATCTCATCCAACAGAGTCAGAATTGATGGTGGAAAGTAAGCAATGACGGTGAATAGGTGGGTTTGTGTGTAGAAATGGTCACCAGAAGGATCTCATCCAACAGAATCAGAATTGATGGTGGTAAGTAAGCAATGGCGGTGAATAGGTGGGTTTGTGTGTAGAAATGGTCACCAGAAGGATCTCATCCAACAGAGTCAGAATTTATGGTGGAAAGTAAGCAATGGCGGTGAATAGGTGGGTTTGTGTGTAGAAATGGTCACCAGAAGGATCTCATCCAACAGAATCAGAATTGATGGTGGAAAGTAAGCTATTGCGGTGAATAGGTGGGTTTGTGTTAGAAATGGTCACCAGAAGGATCTCATCCAACAGAGTCAGAATTGATGGTGGAAAGTAAGCAATGGCGGTGAATAGGTGGGTTTGTGTGTAGAAATGGTCACCAGAAGGATCTCATCCAACAGAATCAGAATTTATGGTGGAAAGTAAGCAATGGCGGTGAATAGGTGGGTTTGTGTGTAGAAATGGTCACCAGAAGGATCTCATCCAACAGAATCAGAATTGATGGTTGGAAAGTAAAGCAATGGCGGTGAATAGGTGGGTTTGTGTGAAGAAATGGTCACCAGAAGGATCTCATCCAACAGAATCAGAATTGATGGTGGAAAGTAAGCAATGGCGGTGAATAGGTGGGTTTGTGTGTAGAAATGGTCACCAGAAGGATCTCATCCAACAGAATCAGAATTGATGGTGTAAAGTAAGCAATGGCGGTGAATAGGTGGGTTTGTGTGTAAGAAATGGTCACCAGAAGGATCTCATCCAACAGAGTCAGAATTTGATGGTGGTAAGTAAGCAATGGCGGTGAATAGGTGGGTTTGTGTGTAGAAATGGTCACCAGAAGGATCTCATCCAACAGAGTCAGAATTGATGGTGGTATAGTAAGCTATTGCGGTGAATAGGTGGGTTTGTGTGTAGAAATGGTCACCAGAAGGATCTCATCCAACAGAATCAGAATTGATGGTGGAAAGTAAGCAATGGCGGTGAATAGGTGGGTTTGTGTGTAGAAATGGTCACCAGAAGGATCTCATCCAACAGAATCAGAATTGATGGTGAAAAGTAAGCAATGGCGGTGAATAGGTGGGTTTGTGTGTAGAAATGGTCACCAGAAGGATCTCATCCAACAGAATAAGAATTGATGGTTGGAAAGTAAGCAATGGTGGTGAATAGGTGGGTTTGTGTGTAGAAATGGTCACCAGAAGGATCTCATCCAACAGAATCAGAATTGATGGTGGAAAGTAAGCAATGGCGGTGAATAGGTGGGTTTGTGTGTAGAAATGGTCACCAGAAGGATCTCATCCAACAGAGTCAGAATTGATGGTGGAAAGT
Organism: Schistocephalus solidus; assembly: GCA_017591395.1. Classification (NCBI taxonomy): domain Eukaryota; kingdom Metazoa; phylum Platyhelminthes; class Cestoda; order Diphyllobothriidea; family Diphyllobothriidae; genus Schistocephalus; species Schistocephalus solidus. The sequence goes on along the minus strand of WEDG01000376.1, from coordinate 10,315 downwards.
AAGCAATTTGCGGTGAATAGGTGGGTTTGTGTGTAGAAATGGTCACCAGAAGGATCTCATCCAACAGAATCAGAATTGATGGTGGAAAGTAAGCAATGGCGGTGAATAGGTGGGTTTGTGTGTAGAAATGGTCACCAGAAGGATCTCATCCAACAGAATCAGAATTGATGGTGGAAAGTAAGCAATGGCGGTGAATAGGTGGGTTTGTGTGTAGAAATGGTCACCAGAAGGATCTCATCCAACAGAATCAGAATTGATGGTGGAAAGTAAGCAATGGCGGTGAATAGGTGGGTTTGTGTGTAGAAATGGTCACCAGAAGGATCTCATCCAACAGAATCAGAATTGATGGTGGTGAGTAAGCAATGGCGGTGAAATAGGTGGGTTTGTGTGTAGAAATGGTCACCAGAAGGATCTCATCCAACAGAATCAGAATTGATGGTGGAAAGTAAGCAATTGCGGTGAATAGGTGGGTTTGTGTGTAGAAATGGTCACCAGAAGGATCTCATCCAACAGAATCAGAATTGATGGTGGAAAGTAAGCAATTGCGGTGAATAGGTGGGTTTGTGTGTAGAAATGGTCACCAGAAGGATCTCATCCAACAGAATCAGAATTGATGGTGGAAAGTAAGCAATGGCGGTGAATAGGTGGGTTTGTGTGTAGAAATGGTCACCAGAAGGATCTCATCCAACAGAATCAGAATTGATGGTGGAAAGTAAGCAATGGCGGTGAATAGGTGGGTTTGTGTGTAGAAATGGTCACCAGAAGGATCTCATCCAACAGAATCAGAATTGATGGTGGAAAGTAAGCAATGGCGGTGAATAGGTGGGTTTGTGTGTAGAAATGGTCACCAGAAGGATCTCATCCAACAGAATCAGAATTGATGGTGGAAAGTAAGCTAATGGCGGTGAATAGGTGGGTTTTGTGTGTAGAAATGGTCACCAGAAGGATCTCATCCAACAGAATCAGAATTGATGGTGGAAAGTAAGCAATGGCGGTGAATAGGTGGGTTTGTGTGTAGAAATGGTCACCAGAAGGATCTCATCCAACAGAATCAGAATTGATGGTGGAAAGTAAGCAATGGCGGTGAATAGGTGGGTTTGTGTAGAAATGGTCACCAGAAGGATCTCATCCAACAGAATCAGAATTGATGGTGGAAAGTAAGCAATGGCGGTGAATAGGTGGGTTTGTGTGTAGAAATGGTCACCAGAAGGATCTCATCCAACAGAATCAGAATTGATGGTGGAAAGTAAGCAATGGCGGTGAATAGGTGGGTTTGTGTGTAGAAATGGTCACCAGAAGGATCTCATCCAACAGAATCAGAATTGATGGTGGAAAGTAAGCAATGGCGGTGAATAGGTGGGTTTGTGTGTAGAAATGGTCACCAGAAGGATCTCATCCAACAGAATCAGAATTGATGGTGGAAAGTAAGCAATGGCGGTGAATAGGTGGGTTTGTGTGAAGAAATGGTCACCAGAAGGATCTCATCCAACAGAATCAGAATTGATGGTGGAAAGTAAGCAATGGCGGTGAATAGGTGGGTTTGTGTGTAGAAATGGTCACCAGAAGGATCTCATCCAACAGAATCAGAATTGATGGTGGAAAGTAAGCAATGGCGGTGAATAGGTGGGTTTGTGTGTAGAAATGGTCACCAGAAGGATCTCATCCAACAGAATCAGAATTGATGGTGGAAAGTAAGCAATGGCGGTGAATAGGTGGGTTTGTGTGTAGAAATGGTCACCAGAAGGATCTCATCCAACAGAATCAGAATTGATGGTGGAAAGTAAGCAATGGCGGTGAATAGGTGGGTTTGTGTGTAGAAATGGTCACCAGAAGGATCTCATCCAACAGAATCAGAATTGATGGTGGAAAGTAAGCAATGGCGGTGAATAGGTGGGTTTGTGTGTAGAAATGGTCACCAGAAGGATCTCATCCAACAGAATCAGAATTGATGGTGGAAAGTAAGCAATGGCGGTGAATAGGTGGGTTTGTGTGTAGAAATGGTCACCAGAAGGATCTCATCCAACAGAATCAGAATTGATGGTGGAAAGTAAGCAATGGCGGTGAATAGGTGGGTTTGTGTGTAGAAATGGTCACCAGAAGGATCTCATCCAACAGAATCAGAATTGATGGTGGAAAGTAAGCAATGGCGGTGAATAGGTGGGTTTGTGTGTAGAAATGGTCACCAGAAGGATCTCATCCAACAGAATCAGAATTGATGGTGGAAAGTAAGCAATGGCGGTGAATAGGTGGGTTTGTGTGTAGAAATGGTCACCAGAAGGATCTCATCCAACAGAATCAGAATTGATGGTGGAAAGTAAGCAATGGCGGTGAATAGGTGGGTTTGTGTGTAGAAATGGTCACCAGAAGGATCTCATCCAACAGAATCAGAATTGATGGTGGAAAGTAAGCAATGGCGGTGAATAGGTGGGTTTGTGTGTAGAAATGGTCACCAGAAGGATCTCATCCAACAGAATCAGAATTGATGGTGGAAAGTAAGCAATGGCGGTGAATAGGTGGGTTTGTGTGTAGAAATGGTCACCAGAAGGATCTCATCCAACAGAATCAGAATTGATGGTGGAAAGTAAGCAATGGCGGTGAATAGGTGGGTTTGTGTGTAGAAATGGTCACCAGAAGGATCTCATCCAACAGAATCAGAATTGATGGTGGAAAGTAAGCAATGGCGGTGAATAGGTGGGTTTGTGTGTAGAAATGGTCACCAGAAGGATCTCATCCAACAGAATCAGAATTGATGGTGGAAAGTAAAGCAATGGCGGTGAATAGGTGGGTTTGTGTGTAGAAATGGTCACCAGAAGGATCTCATCCAACAGAATCAGAATTGATGGTGGAAAGTAAGCAATGGCGGTGAATAGGTGGGTTTGTGTGTAGAAATGGTCACCAGAAGGATCTCATCCAACAGAATCAGAATTGATGGTGGAAAGTAAGCAATGGCGGTGAATAGGTGGGTTTGTGTGTAGAAATGGTCACCAGAAGGATCTCATCCAACAGAATCAGAATTGATGGTGGAAAGTAAGCAATGGCGGTGAATAGGTGGGTTTGTGTGTAGAAATGGTCACCAGAAGGATCTCATCCAACAGAATCAGAATTGATGGTGGAAAGTAAGCAATGGCGGTGAATAGGTAGGTTTGTGTGTTGAAATGGTCACCAGAAGGATCTCATCCAACAGAATCAGAATTGATGGTGGAAAGTAAGCAATGGTGGTGAATAGGTGGGTTTGTGTGTAGAAATGGTCACCAGAAGGATCTCATCCAACAGAATCAGAATTGATGGTGGAAAGTAAGCAATGGCGGTGAATAGGTGGGTTTGTGTGTAGAAATGGTCACCAGAAGGATCTCATCCAACAGAATCAGAATTGATGGTGGAAAGTAAGCAATGGCGGTGAATAGGTGGGTTTTGTGTGTAGAAATGGTCACCAGAAGGATCTCATCCAACAGAATCAGAATTGATGGTGGAAAGTAAGCAATGGCGGTGAATAGGTGGGTTTGTGTGTAGAAATGGTCACCAGAAGGATCTCATCCAACAGAATCAGAATTGATGGTGGAAAGTAAGCAATGGCGGTGAATAGGTGGGTTTGTGTGTAGAAATGGTCACCAGAAGGATCTCATCCAACAGAATCAGAATTGATGGTGGAAAGTAAGCAATGGCGGTGAATAGGTGGGTTTGTGTGTAGAAATGGTCACCAGAAGGATCTCATCCAACAGAATCAGAATTGATGGTGGAAAGTAAGCAATGGCGGTGAATAGGTGGGTTTGTGTGTAGAAATGGTCACCAGAAGGATCTCATCCAACAGAATCAGAATTGATGGTGGAAAGTAAGCAATGGCGGTGAATAGGTGGGTTTGTGTGTAGAAATGGTCACCAGAAGGATCTCATCCAACAGAATCAGAATTGATGGTGGAAAGTAAGCAATGGCGGTGAATAGGTGGGTTTGTGTGTAGAAATGGTCACCAGAAGGATCTCATCCAACAGAATCAGAATTGATGGTGGAAAGTAAGCAATGGCGGTGAATAGGTGGGTTTGTGTGTAGAAATGGTCACCAGAAGGATCTCATCCAACAGAATCAGAATTGATGGTGGAAAGTAAGCAATGGCGGTGAATAGGTGGGTTTGTGTGTAGAAATGGTCACCAGAAGGATCTCATCCAACAGAATCAGAATTGATGGTGGAAAGTAAGCAATGGCGGTGAATAGGTGGGTTTGTGTGTAGAAATGGTCACCAGAAGGATCTCATCCAACAGAATCAGAATTGATGGTGGAAAGTAAGCAATGGCGGTGAATAGGTGGGTTTGTGTGTAGAAATGGTCACCAGAAGGATCTCATCCAACAGAATCAGAATTGATGGTGGAAAGTAAGCAATGACGGTGAATAGGTGGGTTTGTGTGTAGAAATGGTCACCAGAAGGATCTCATCCAACAGAATCAGAATTGATGGTGGAAAGTAAGCAATGGCGGTGAATAGGTGGGTTTGTGTGTAGAAATGGTCACCAGAAGGATCTCATCCAACAGAATCAGAATTGATGGTGGAAAGTAAGCAATGGCGGTGAATAGGTGGGTTTGTGTGTAGAAATGGTCACCAGAAGGATCTCATCCAACAGAATCAGAATTGATGGTGGAAAGTAAGCAATGGCGGTGAATAGGTGGGTTTGTGTGTAGAAATGGTCACCAGAAGGATCTCATCCAACAGAATCAGAATTGATGGTGGAAAGTAAGCAATGGCGGTGAATAGGTGGGTTTGTGTGTAGAAATGGTCACCAGAAGGATCTCATCCAACAGAATCAGAATTGATGGTGGAAAGTAAGCAATGGCGGTGAATAGGTGGGTTTGTGTGTAGAAATGGTCACCAGAAGGATCTCATCCAACAGAATCAGAATTGATGGTGGAAAGTAAGCAATGGCGGTGAATAGGTGGGTTTGTGTGTAGAAATGGTCACCAGAAGGATCTCATCCAACAGAATCAGAATTGATGGTGGAAAGTAAGCAATGGCGGTGAATAGGTGGGTTTGTGTGTAGAAATGGTCACCAGAAGGATCTCATCCAACAGAATCAGAATTGATGGTGGAAAGTAAGCAATGGCGGTGAATAGGTGGGTTTGTGTGTAGAAATGGTCACCAGAAGGATCTCATCCAACAGAATCAGAATTGATGGTGGAAAGTAAGCAATGGCGGTGAATAGGTGGGTTTGTGTGTAGAAATGGTCACCAGAAGGATCTCATCCAACAGAATCAGAATTGATGGTGGAAAGTAAGCAATGGCGGTGAATAGGTGGGTTTGTGTGTAGAAATGGTCACCAGAAGGATCTCATCCAACAGAATCAGAATTGATGGTGGAAAGTAAGCAATGGCGGTGAATAGGTGGGTTTGTGTGTAGAAATGGTCACCAGAAGGATCTCATCCAACAGAATCAGAATTGATGGTGGAAAGTAAGCAATGGCGGTGAATAGGTGGGTTTGTGTGTAGAAATGGTCACCAGAAGGATCTCATCCAACAGAATCAGAATTGATGGTGGAAAGTAAGCAATGGCGGTGAATAGGTGGGTTTGTGTGTAGAAATGGTCACCAGAAGGATCTCATCCAACAGAATCAGAATTGATGGTGGAAAGTAAGCAATGGCGGTGAATAGGTGGGTTTGTGTGTAGAAATGGTCACCAGAAGGATCTCATCCAACAGAATCAGAATTGATGGTGGAAAGTAAGCAATGGCGGTGAATAGGTGGGTTTGTGTGTAGAAATGGTCACCAGAAGGATCTCATCCAACAGAATCAGAATTGATGGTGGAAAGTAAGCAATGGCGGTGAATAGGTGGGTTTTGTGTGTAGAAATGGTCACCAGAAGGATCTCATCCAACAGAATCAGAATTGATGGTGGAAAGTAAGCAATGGCGGTGAATAGGTGGGTTTGTGTGTAGAAATGGTCACCAGAAGGATCTCATCCAACAGAATCAGAATTGATGGTGGAAAGTAAGCAATGGCGGTGAATAGGTGGGTTTGTGTGTAGAAATGGTCACCAGAAGGATCTCATCCAACAGAGTCAGAATTGATGGTGGAAAGTAAGCAATGGCGGTGAATAGGTGGGTTTGTGTGTAGAAATGGTCACCAGAAGGATCTCATCCAACAGAATCAGAATTGATGGTGGAAAGTAAGCAATGGCGGTGAATAGGTGGGTTTGTGTGTAGAAATGGTCACCAGAAGGATCTCATCCAACAGAATCAGAATTGATGGTGGAAAGTAAGCAATGGCGGTGAATAGGTGGGTTTGTGTGTAGAAATGGTCACCAGAAGGATCTCATCCAACAGAATCAGAATTGATGGTGGAAAGTAAGCAATGGCGGTGAATAGGTGGGTTTGTGTGTAGAAATGGTCACCAGAAGGATCTCATCCAACAGAATCAGAATTGATGGTGGAAAGTAAGCAATGGCGGTGAATAGGTGGGTTTGTGTGTAGAAATGGTCACCAGAAGGATCTCATCCAACAGAATCAGAATTGATGGTGGAAAGTAAGCAATGGCGGTGAATAGGTGGGTTTGTGTGTAGAAATGGTCACCAGAAGGATCTCATCCAACAGAATCAGAATTGATGGTGGAAAGTAAGCAATGGCGGTGAATAGGTGGGTTTGTGTGTAGAAATGGTCACCAGAAGGATCTCATCCAACAGAATCAGAATTGATGGTGGAAAGTAAGCAATGGCGGTGAATAGGTGGGTTTGTGTGTAGAAATGGTCACCAGAAGGATCTCATCCAACAGAATCAGAATTGATGGTGGAAAGTAAGCAATGGCGGTGAATAGGTGGGTTTGTGTGTAGAAATGGTCACCAGAAGGATCTCATCCAACAGAATCAGAATTGATGGTGGAAAGTAAGCAATGGCGGTGAATAGGTGGGTTTGTGTGTAGAAATGGTCACCAGAAGGATCTCATCCAACAGAATCAGAATTGATGGTGGAAAGTAAGCAATGGCGGTGAATAGGTGGGTTTGTGTGTAGAAATGGTCACCAGAAGGATCTCATCCAACAGAATCAGAATTGATGGTGGAAAGTAAGCAATGGCGGTGAATAGGTGGGTTTGTGTGTAGAAATGGTCACCAGAAGGATCTCATCCAACAGAATCAGAATTGATGGTGGAAAGTAAGCAATGGCGGTGAATAGGTGGGTTTGTGTGTAGAAATGGTCACCAGAAGGATCTCATCCAACAGAATCAGAATTGATGGTGGAAAGTAAGCAATGGCGGTGAAAAGGGGGGGTTTGTGTGTAGAAATGGTCACCAGAAGGATCTCATCCAACAGAATCAGAATTGATGGTGGAAAGTAAGCAATGGCGGTGAATAGGTGGGTTTGTGGTAGAAATGGTCACCAGAAGGATCATCCAACAGAATCAGAATTGATGGTGGAAAGCAATGGCGGTGAATAGGTGGGTTTGTGTGTAGAAATGGTCACCAGAAGGATCTCATCCAACAGAATCAGAATTGATGGTGGAAAGTAAGCAATGGCGGTGAATAGGTGGGTTTGTGTGTAGAAATGGTCACCAGAAGGATCTCATCCAACAGAATCAGAATTGATGGTGGAAAGTAAGCAATGGCGGTGAATAGGTGGGTTTGTGTGTAGAAATGGTCACCAGAAGGATCTCATCCAACAGAATCAGAATTGATGGTGGAAAGTAAGCAATGGCGGTGAATAGGTGGGTTTGTGTGTAGAAATGGTCACCAGAAGGATCTCATCCAACAGAATCAGAATTGATGGTGGAAAGTAAGCAATGGCGGTGAATAGGTGGGTTTGTGTGTAGAAATGGTCACCAGAAGGATCTCATCCAACAGAATCAGAATTGATGGTGGAAAGTAAGCAATGGCGGTGAATAGGTGGGTTTGTGTGTAGAAATGGTCACCAGAAGGATCTCATCCAACAGAATCAGAATTGATGGTGGAAAGTAAGCAATGGCGGTGAATAGGTGGGTTTGTGTGTAGAAATGGTCACCAGAAGGATCTCATCCAACAGAATCAGAATTGATGGTGGAAAGTAAGCAATGGCGGTGAATAGGTGGGTTTGTGTGTAGAAATGGTCACCAGAAGGATCTCATCCAACAGAATCAGAATTGATGGTGGAAAGTAAGCAATGGCGGTGAATAGGTGGGTTTGTGTGTAGAAATGGTCACCAGAAGGATCTCATCCAACAGAATCAGAATTGATGGTGGAAAGTAAGCAATGGCGGTGAATAGGTGGGTTTGTGTGTAGAAATGGTCACCAGAAGGATCTCATCCAACAGAATCAGAATTGATGGTGGAAAGTAAGCAATGGCGGTGAATAGGTGGGTTTGTGTGTAGAAATGGTCACCAGAAGGATCTCATCCAACAGAATCAGAATTGATGGTGGAAAGTAAGCAATGGCGGTGAATAGGTGGGTTTGTGTGTAGAAATGGTCACCAGAAGGATCTCATCCAACAGAATCAGAATTGATGGTGGAAAGTAAGCAATGGCGGTGAATAGGTGGGTTTTGTGTGTAGAAATGGTCACCAGAAGGATCTCATCCAACAGAATCAGAATTGATGGTGGAAAGTAAGCAATGGCGGTGAATAGGTGGGTTTGTGTGTCGAAATGGTCACCAGAAGGATCTCATCCAACAGAATCAGAATTGATGGTGAAAAGTAAGCAATGGCGGTGAATAGGTGGGTTTGTGTGTAGAAATGGTCACCAGAAGGATCTCATCCAACAGAATCAGAATTGATGGTGGAAAGTAAGCAATGGCGGTGAATAGGTGGGTTTGTGTGTAGAAATGGTCACCAGAAGGATCTCATCCAACAGAATCAGAATTGATGGTGGAAAGTAAGCAATGGCGGTGAATAGGTGGGTTTGTGTGTAGAAATGGTCACCAGAAGGATCTCATCCAACAGAATCAGAATTGATGGTGGAAAGTAAGCAATGGCGGTGAATAGGTGGGTTTGTGTGTAGAAATGGTCACCAGAAGGATCTCATCCAACAGAATCAGAATTGATGGTGGAAAGTAAGCAATGGCGGTGAATAGGTGGGTTTGTGTGTAGAAATGGTCACCAGAAGGATCTCATCCAACAGAATCAGAATTGATGGTGGAAAGTAAGCAATGGCGGTGAATAGGTGGGTTTGTGTGTAGAAATGGTCACCAGAAGGATCTCATCCAACAGAATCAGAATTGATGGTGGAAAGTAAGCAATGGCGGTGAATAGGTGGGTTTGTGTGTAGAAATGGTCACCAGAAGGATCTCATCCAACAGAATCAGAATTGATGGTGGAAAGTAAGCAATGGCGGTGAATAGGTGGGTTTGTGTGTAGAAATGGTCACCAGAAGGATCTCATCCAACAGAATCAGAATTGATGGTGGAAAGTAAGCAATGGCGGTGAATAGGTGGGTTTGTGTGTAGAAATGGTCACCAGAAGGATCTCATCCAACAGAATCAGAATTGATGGTGGAAAGTAAGCAATGGCGGTGAATAGGTGGGTTTGTGTGTAGAAATGGTCACCAGAAGGATCTCATCCAACAGAATCAGAATTGATGGTGGAAAGTAAGCAATGGCGGTGAATAGGTGGGTTTGTGTGTAGAAATGGTCACCAGAAGGATCTCATCCAACAGAATCAGAATTGATGGTGGAAAGTAAGCAATGGCGGTGAATAGGTGGGTTTGTGTGTAGAAATGGTCACCAGAAGGATCTCATCCAACAGAATCAGAATTGATGGTGGAAAGTAAGCAATGGCGGTGAATAGGTGGGTTTGTGTGTAGAAATGGTCACCAGAAGGATCTCATCCAACAGAATCAGAATTGATGGTGGAAAGTAAGCAATGGCGGTGAATAGGTGGGTTTGTGTGTAGAAATGGTCACCAGAAGGATCTCATCCAACAGAATCAGAATTGATGGTGGAAAGTAAGCAATGGCGGTGAATAGGTGGGTTTGTGTGTAGAAATGGTCACCAGAAGGATCTCATCCAACAGAATCAGAATTGATGGTGGAAAGTAAGCAATGGCGGTGAATAGGTGGGTTTGTGTGTAGAAATGGTCACCAGAAGGATCTCATCCAACAGAATCAGAATTGATGGTGGAAAGTAAGCAATGGCGGTGAATAGGTGGGTTTGTGTGTAGAAATGGTCACCAGAAGGATCTCATCCAACAGAATCAGAATTGATGGTGGAAAGTAAGCAATGGCGGTGAATAGGTGGGTTTGTGTGTAGAAATGGTCACCAGAAGGATCTCATCCAACAGAATCAGAATTGATGGTGGAAAGTAAGCAATGGCGGTGAATAGGTGGGTTTGTGTGTAGAAATGGTCACCAGAAGGATCTCATCCAACAGAATCAGAATTGATG
>WEDG01000375.1:62500-303829 GCA_017591395.1 Schistocephalus solidus | reverse complement strand
GTCTTCGAAGTGTAGAGCACAGTCTTGATTCCTTACAATCCGGTATGTCTGTATGACATCGCCTTGAAGCTGCCTGTACTCAACGTAGAACACCCTGGAAAACTATCCTTAAAATATACTATATCCATTTAATTGTTGGCGAATTACTAGAATGACCTGGGAAACCTTGTAGCATTCTAGGCGTCGGTTCTGCCACAAAGAGGAACAGTAGAGGGGATTTCATACCACAGTAACATACAGTCTTCCTAAGAAACTGAACCAATTTTCTTGCAGAAATGTTCTTAAAGGGTAATTTATCAAAGTACGCACGGCATCTGTTGTGCCACAATACGACAATGTGTCGGGTTATCCGAGCTTGAACCAATGAATGTCAAATGAATTTGGGATTCGCGCACTTATTTCTTCTATTATACTTATAACTAAAAACACATATAAAGTTCGGTCAATGACAATAACTGTTGATAAAAATCAACAACTAAAGAATTGCAGTTAGGTGAATATATGGTGGGCCATTTAATATTCTCATTAATGAACTTAAAATTTAATTTCGCAGATCTTGTATTGCCTGGTAAGCCCGATTGCCCTATAAATTGTGCCTTGCACTGGACGAACTCCTACTAAGCGTAACAGCACTTGTAATTATACATATAGGAAAGCGAATTGGTTGTAGAGCAGACTGACATGGAATTAAACGCTCTGATGACCCATCTGCACGCAGGAATTTTAGTTAAGCCGGAATATAATTACATGTCAGATATAAAGGCCACAATTAATCAACGAGTTTGGGCCATTAGGAAACCCTGCGTTGCCTGCTTGCATTCATTGCTTTACTTCTGTGTTCTAAAATTTGCTTAAGCTTTCGTTTGGAATTAAGATGTGCAGTGTTTCCTGCAGACAGATGTTTCATACAAAATAACGAAATTTGCAGAATGAGTGGTACGTTTTCGTCAGGGTTATAAAGCAAAGGCCCTCATTATTCTGTATGCCTGACAGTACCTATACTTAACTGTCCATTTTGCCTTCTGCAAAAGTCTTTATAGCAAACCAGGGTGATCAGTTAATGGAAAATATAAAAAGGCGGAGAAATTTTTCATAAAATTTGACTTTGAAATTCATGAGTAGGTAAGTGCCAATAAGGATTAAAGAGTGTAAGATTTGAGCGGACAGTGTGTTTGAGTGCTAGAGCGTTCCATGTTTCCGGTGCTAGTGATATGCTCTCTTCTTTGCCCTCAACAATGTCTTAGCAACCGTTTTCTACCGAAGCGTGTGAAACTGGTAATGAGGTTATTCCAGGGCTTTCAAGGCGCTATTCGATACGGGTATCAAACTCTTGGAGCCTTTATGACAGATGTGCACTATCCACTTCCTAAATTCAAAGAGAAGAAAGGACAGCGCATGGAATTTTGCAAGGACCGTACACACCTTATTATACCTACTGCAGTTCACCACCGCTAAATCATCTATTACCCAGAGTCCTGGGGTAATCTGGGGTTATTGGCTTTCTTAAAGGTGTGCATAACCCACCAGCACATTAATTTTTATACAAAGCAATCAATTCCAACTGGCCAAGCTACATTACGGGTAAGATCTGGATGCTCTACTTTCTGTTATGGAGTATATCTGATTAAGCACAACCAAGGTGCCGGAAACGGCTGACTATGAGTGTTCAATTGCGCTATGGGCAAGCGCAAAAGAAGCACCAGTTTTATGTTCTTATCGTTGACAAATATGCTTCAGAGAAGAAAATGACGGTTTTTACAGTTGTCTTGGAGCAGGCCACATTCCTATTACTCCTTAAAGGTTGAAGTGTCAACTGCAACCAAGCTTGACCTTTTAGGGGACTGCTGGTGGCTGGGGACTTAACTCGTTACGGGTTAGCAGTGTGAGTAAGTTATGTAGTCCATGGTAGACAGATCAAGTCAAGCAATTAATCCTAGATGAGGAGTCAAAACAAATACTTATCAGGATGAGTGAAGTCTTAAAAGACGCATGACATCGAATAACTTATGAGTAAGAAGATATAAACAAAGGACAAATTACGTAAATCTATAATTTAATGGTCATGTGGGTTTTGGGATTAGTAAATCTTTCTTGTTAAGTAGGTAAACCGTATTCCACGCTGTCAAATAATTTATTTCCTTGTGTTTTTCAATTTAATTTGCCTTAGATAGATTTTCTATTTCTCTCTCCGGGTAAAACAACGAGGCAGGCATTTGTTTATTCACATGTCTCTGAACTATGCCTTTTACGGTTGCCTTCTGAGCACGACGCTAAAGCTAGTTCCCACACAGCATGTCAGTTTTCTAACAAATGTGCACGAAGGACAACAGGCCAAGTGACTGGACCTCGTTCTCACGATGTCACAGGAGAGCATCGACGAAGTGTCATGTCTACCGCAGCTAGGTGAAAGTGACCACGTTGTAATGCAATGGGAGTACTCGCTATTTTCTATACCAGAAAGACCCACAACAGTCAGAAAAAATATATGGCAAGGTGATTTCGGTTGAATGAAGGTCGAAGTCATGCACACTCAGTGGTAACCTTTATTCTTTAGAAACATAACCGAGGACTGGGAAACGTTCCGGGACATACTGCACAGGCTCATCGATAATCACTGTCTGATTTTAAGAAAGAGGTTAACCAACAGACCGCGATGGCTTACGCAGGCCTTAAAAATTGAAGTTAACAAAAAAGTGGAGATTGTGGAAATAATCGCTTACGGACGGTTCTCCCGCATCTGTAAAGGCGTACAAAATGCAAGGAAATCGGGTCAAGGGATTATTGTTAGAACAAGACAGGATTTCGAAGTTGACCTGCGGAACTGGGCCACCGTGAACCCGAAACTGTTTTACAGTTACCTCAGGCAGAATACACGGAACAAGGATCCAATACCCCCACTGAGGACCACCGAGGCATAGACCTTACTGAAGACGGTGTGAAGGCTGATCATCTTTCGGAATTTTCCGGTCAGTTTTCCCAAAGGAAATGAGATACGATTACCCTGTTGATGTCTTTGAAGTACATACAATAGTTGAGAATTTCCAATTCACTGAGACTATTGTCCTCAAGGAACTTTTGTGGTCAAAGGAATCTAAGTCACCAGGTCCTGATGAATTACCTGCCAAGATCTTGAAAGAGCTCGCGAGAGAGTTAACAAAACCACTCTCTACGCTTTTCCAAACATCCTTTGAGACCGGAGGTCTACCAGCCGATTGGAAATCCACATGGATTACGCCACTCTATCAGGGTAGACTTCGGGTCTCCGCAAATAAATTATCGCCCGGTCAGCCTAACTTCAATGAGTTGCAAAATCATGGAAAAAAATAATCAAGCCACAAATAATGCAGTTCCTAGAACATAACCATCTGCTTTTCTAGGTTCAGCACGGTTTCCATAGAGGTAGGTCTGGCGTCACAAATTTGCTCTACTGTTTAGAACGTTGGACTGAGGCAATCTATAGAGGAAGTACGGTGCACGCAGTCTATAATTAATTCAAAAAGGCTTTCAAATTGGGCTTTTGGAATTGAGCCGCCATCTTTTCTGCTCTCCATTCGCATGTAAATCCTCTTATATCTATGTCGCTTAGCCTATTTGATCCATTTTATACCGAATATTAACCCTATTTGTTTTTTCGAGCACCAAAAATGAGGTCAACGGCGCACAACGCTGGCACTGTTTTGAAAGAAGTCCAATTTGGTCGATATTTTGAGGCGCATTCGGTATCAGTATCAGTATATTTGAGGGAGATGTAGGTGAGTCACCTTTGAATTCCCTTTTTGTACATGCGAGTTGTGGTATCAAAAAAATAGTATCTCGATATGTTGGCGAGGCCAACATATTGGAGCATAGTTGAATAAGAGCAGACAGTGAAACAAAAACTCCCGGTGATATTTAGGAGAAATAACTGTCGTTCTTGGGAGGGGGTCCAACGGGGGGCATTTCGGAGGTCACATGAATCAACCAGATTCTCCCTTGCTGATTGCAGAGTCCGTTGAGGGATTTCAAAGGCGGAAATATATTTCCAGATCATCCTCGGTCCATTGCGGTTCGAACCAGGGGAGAACGTTCATACACCTCATGGACGACGGTCGCCAGGTCCAGCTGATGCGAATACTCACGGTGCCACCAAGGTGTGCAAATAAGTTAAGCATCGAAGACCTCGAGGACCCCAGCATGGGAATAATGGGAGAATGCAAGCCCTCGAACGAAAATAACAAACATAAAGAAATGTTAATCAAATATAGCTAGTAGTATCATAAATGCCTTATTTTATGACGTCACACTTGCAGCTTTCAGTTAGTGTTGTAGCTCGCACCATTATATCGATCTAACTTTCGCTTAAAAACCCCCAAGGAGTCCGACATAACAACATCCAGAGGAAGACTATTCCAAGCTTCGACTACTCTTATGGAGAAGAAGTACTTCCGAGTGTCTAGCCTTGCTCCAGTCACACGTAATTTGAGAGGAAGACCTCTCAAGTTCGTTGTTATTGCTAACTCGAAGAAATCCCCTGGGACGAGACAACAGTCCTGGACGCGTAGTATGCGGAATGTTAGTATCAGGTCCCCCGGAAGCTGTCTATAGTGCAAGGGAAAGAGATTGAGACTTGACAGCCGTGTTTCATAAGGCTGTGAGCCATGTCCAAGGACAAGTTTGGTTGCTCGCCTTTGGACCTTTTCGAGGATGTTGATGTCCTTCGCCGCCCAGGGTCTCCAAGCTTGGATAGCGGACTCCAACTGTGGCCGCAAGAATGTTCCGAAGACTTGAGCGAAGCAGTCGGTAGTGAAGGCTGCAAAAGCTCGTTTAACGAGGTACAAAATCGAAATGGCTGACTTCGCTACCTTTGCGCAATGTAGGGAGGGTTTAAGCGAGGGCGTGATCAGACTCCAAGGTCCTTTTGGACATCTACTTCTTTCAGTGGAATGCCATTCAGAATGTAAACCGTACGGTTTGAAGGATTGCTTTTCCCGACTCGTATGATGTTGCACTTGCTCTCATTAAACGGCAAGAGCCAGTCATTTGACCATTTCTGGAGTTGATTTAAGTTTGCCTGCAAGTTCTCTTCATCAGCCGCAGTTTGAATGGCGTGCCAAAGTTTGAGATCATCGGCAAACATGGAAATATCGCAGTCCAGTTCGTTGGCACAATCGTTGATGCAGACAATGAACAAAATAGGGCCGAGAAAAGAGCCTTCGGGAACACCACTCTCAACCTCAACTTTAGTCGACTGTTTGTCGCTGATATGGACAGTTTGTGAGCGGCCAGTTAAGAAGTTTTCTATCCATGTCAGAAGTCTACCTCTTAGGCCTATGTGGTTGAGTTTATAAAGAAGGCGGTGGTGCGGCACGCTATCAAAAGCCTTTTTGAAGTCTATATAGAATGCGTGCACCGTATTTCCACTATCGACCGCTTCAGTTCAACGTTCTAAACAGTAGAGCAAATTCGTGACGCAGGATCTACCTCTACGGAAACCGTGCTGGGATTCGGATAGCAGATTTTTATGTTCAAAGAACTGCATTAGTTGTTGCTTGATTATTTTTTCCATGATTTTGCAGCAAAATGAAGTTAGGCTGACCGGTCGATAATTGTTTGCAGAGACCCGGCTTCCACCCTTATAAAGTGGCGTAATCCATGCGGATTTCCAGTCAGCTGGTAGACTTCCGGTCTGGAAGGATGTTTGGAAAAGCGTAGAGAGTGGAGTTGGTGAAAACAATGAACAAAATAGGGCCGAGAACAGAGCCTTGGGGAACACAACTCTCAAACTCTCAAGAATGATTCTTCATGAGGTTAATATGTGCATTCTGCGGCCATTTGTTTGTGATCTTCCGTGTTTGTGTGGCTTGTGTTCTAAACCTTATTTACGGTGAATGGAGGATATTTTTTGCTGAAAGTTTTGGAATTTTATTTTCAAAATAAAGCGTATACGCTATAGCTCTCTCATACCGCACCACCAACCTTTTTATAAACTCAAACGCATAGGAGTAAGAGGTAGAGTTCTGACATGGATAGAAAACTTCCTAATTGACCGCTCACAAACTGTCCATATAAGTGACAAACAGTCGACCAAGGTTGAGTTTGAGAGTTGTGTTACCCAAGGCTCTGTTCTCGGCCCTATTTTGTTTATTGTCTTCATCAACAATTGTGCCAGTGAACTGGACTGCCATATTGCCATGTTTCCCGATGATCTCAAACTTTGGTATGTCATTCAAACTGCGGCTGACGAGGAGAACTTGCAGGCAAACTTAAATCGACTGCTGAAATGATCAAATGACTGGCTCTTGCCGTTTAATGAGTGCATGTGCAACATCATACATGTCGGGAAAAGCAATCCTTCAAATCGTACGGTTAACCGACTAAAGACATTCCATTGAAATAAGTGGATGTCAAAAAGGACCTGGGAATCTGGATCACACCCTCGCATAAACCCCCTACATTGCGCAAAGGTAGCAAAGTCTGCGATGTCGATTCTGTACCTCGTCAAACGAGCTTTTTCAGCCTTCAATACCAACTTCTTCACCAAAGTCTTCGAAAACTTCGTGCAGCTGCAGTTGGAGTCCGCTATCCAAGCATCCCGCATACTACGCGTCCAGGACTGTTGTCTTGTCGCAGGTGATTTCTTCGAGTTAGAAACCACAAAGAACTTGAGAATTCATCCTCTCAAATTACATGTGACTGGAGCTATGCAAGACACTCGGAAGTACTTCTTCTCCAAAAGAGTAGCCAAAACTTGGCATAATCTTCCTATGAATGTTGTTATGTCGGAATCCCTGGAGGCTTTTAAGCAAAAGTTAGATCGATATAATGGTGCGAGCTACAACACGAACTGAACGCTGCATGTGCGACGCCAGAATAATAATGTATTTATAATCCTATTAGATATATTTGAGTAGCATTTCTTTATGTTTATTATTTCATTCGAGGACTCGCAATCCCATAATTCCCATGTGGAGGTCCCCGAGATCTTCCCTGCTTAACTATCGGCACACCTTGGTAACACCGTGATTGTTTGCATCAGCCAAACCTGGCGGACATATTCCCTGTGGTCTATGAACGTTCTCCCTTGGTTTGAACCGCAACGGACCAAGGATGATCTGGGCAGATATTTCTGCCTTTAAAATCACTCGGCGGACTCTGCAACCAGTATGGGAGTGCCTGGCTGCATATTCCGCACTTCGGTGATGATCCAGGTGACCTCCACGATGCCCCCGTTTAATCACCCCTCCCCAAGGGCGACAGTTTTTTTCTCCTAATTATCACTGGGAGTATTTTTTCACTGTCTGCTCTTTTTAAACTATGTTACACCCAGTTGGCTCATATAAATTTGCCTCGTCAACATCCCGAGATACTATTTATTTGATACCACAACTCGCATTTACAAATCGGGAATTCAAAGTTAACTCACCTATATCTCCGTCAAATATACTGATACGAAGGCTGATCTGAAATTCGGAGGCCTTATATATTTATATAAAATTATCAGTTAGCTTCAGCGCTTTGGGAACGGATATTTCATGTATACTGCTTGAAGAATGTGGGTGAATAGTGAACTATTAAGAATATTTATTTCATCTTTATTAACACGCGTGCGTTTCTTTTGTTATAAGAATCGGGTTCCCAGTACAATGAATTATACATATTTATAGCGGCAAGGAAGGCTTTCTGAAACCAGTAGTTTGCTAAGAGCTAACTGCAGTTTATATGTTCTTAGCAGAATATCCCACAGGTCGTAGTTCAGATGTATAACATGAATACCCAGGGATGCACATCCTATCGTTTTTTGGAAAATGTCGTTTAATATTACGTTATAAGCAGCTTGGAATCGCAGCTGGAAAATATATCGTCTATTATGTCACGTTGATCACAAATGGTTTATCGATTACACTATTCTGAATCTTCCGATTAATGTAGTAGCATTCATAAGGTCATATTGGCCCGTTGGGTGCCCTTATTCAGTAACTGCATTTCCTAAAATTGACGTCTTCTGTAATTGCCACTCCTACATTATGCTTCATACTATCTTTGCATTTTTCGTATGGGTAACAAGGTGCGATTGATTTTCGTACAATTATACTGGAGTTTTCTTCCCATATTCCGCTTACATACGACCTCTCTGACAAATATGCATCAGCTACTGCCGGTTTGATTCTAACACACCATGTAAATCAATGGATCGCGAACTCAGTGCCTTAGCAACATAATCTATCCTCCAGTAGACCACCAGCGCCCTCATCTAGCATAGCTGTGATGAAACTAACTTATGTTCTCTAGGAAAGAAAAATCATTTAAAATTATGATTCCTCCTTCTTGCATGCTGTTCCCTCGGTGGACTTTAGGGAAAAGTTGGCAAATGTGACATGCAAGTTGTCTTTTGCAATGACTCATTTAAGAAACATCTTTATTTGAACGGTTTTTGAATCGTACCTAGGATATTTCTGTCCCCGCAATTGTTGATTGCGTATGCAACTGCGACGTGTGTGTGCCAGGAGATGCATAATGTTGTCAACACGAGACAAATACATGGTTTGTAGATTTTCCGAAAAATCCCTTTCAAGTGATTTTCAGCCTACCATCTTATTTTAGGAAAAATAAGCGGTTTTTTGTTTTCTCGCCTGAACGGTGGCCTGGGCAAGAAAAGCAGAATATTGGGTTTAGATTATGCAACATTCTCTCAAAACAGGTACGAGATAAATGTGTATTTACCCCACTGAATGACACAGAGACCAGGGGTCGGCTCAGCGGTCAGTCCCTACATCAGCATGGATTTGTTTCAAAGAGCATTGGGTTGTCGATTCAGACGAAGAGTAAACGAAGTTTAGAGCAAAATTAAAAATAAAAGACTGATAGTCTTTTGATATCGTCGAAAATTTATTAATGTTGAGTAAAAAAAGAATACACAGGAGTGATATGGCACTTTTGACGAATGTGATCACAGAAGAAGCCGTGTTTTATAATTTACTTAGGAAAAGAAAAAAACCTGCTATTCAAGTGGAATATTAAAGAACGCCAATCAACAAATCTCTTTCTGAGTATCTGCTCAAGAAAAATTAATGCTAGTAAGAAGGACATTCGAGTATGGACGAATTAATGGGATTAGACCGGTTTTATGGGAAATTGTTGAGAAAAAATTAATTATATTTATATATTTTGCTATTATTCTTCTGTAATGATATTATTGTTAAACCACACACTTCCTCTGCAGACTGTAAAGCAGAAAGGATATTATTCCCGGATCCAATAGTGATAGTCACGTAGTCTACTTGCAAGCACTTTTGAAAATCCAGGAGTCTATAGCCCCTGGTGGATGTATTTCTCAAACTAATGAACGCACGGTTTTACTTAACCTGTTTCTAAACCTGCCTGTACGATGACGTCTAATATGCAATTATATTTTCCTTAATCCTATATCTTATCTTATGCCCATGGAATGTAAATTAGGGGATTATGAATACACTGTTAAACGTTCCCTGTATTACGTGGAAACTAAAATTTTCCGCTAGATGTTAAGTCAAATGTTTTAACATTCCGCCAATCACCGGTGGGTTTGCGTAAATATTTTCAATGCATTTGAACTTAACGGCCATGAACCTTGCACTCAAAGATCCAAATTATAAATTGTATGTATTTGGTCTGAGGAACGTCACACGCTTCTTCCTCTTATTAAAAGAGGACATATTTCGCTTAAAAAATTCCGCAAGTTCAATTTACTAAATTAAAATACGAAGTGTTATATATGAACCTTGGTCAGTTTTAGAAAACCTCATATTTGAAAATGTTGGAAATCAAAAGATGTAATTTTGTAAAGGAGAACGTTTAAGGAAAACGTGATTTTCTAAAATATCAATATGCGGCCGCAGTTGGAGTCCGCTATCCAAGTTTGGAGACCCTGGACGGCGAAGGACATCAACGTCCTCAAAACTATCCAAAGGCGAGCAAACAAACTTGTCCTTGGACATGGCTCATAGCCTTAAAAAACTCGACTGTTGAATCTCAATCTCTTTCCCTTGCGCTATAGACAGCTTCGGGGAGATTTGATATTAAAATTCCGCATCCTACGCGTTCAGGAAGTTTGTCTTGTCCCAGGTGATTTCTTCGAGTTAGCAAAACCAATGAGCTTGAGAGATCATTCTCTCAAAGAACGTGGGACTTGAGCTAGGCTAGACACTCGGAAGTACTTCTTCTCCAAAATATTAGTCGA
The DNA here is from genome assembly GCA_017591395.1 of Schistocephalus solidus. Lineage (NCBI taxonomy): Eukaryota > Metazoa > Platyhelminthes > Cestoda > Diphyllobothriidea > Diphyllobothriidae > Schistocephalus > Schistocephalus solidus. The sequence continues at coordinate 293,634 of WEDG01000375.1, read as the reverse complement.
AGCTTGGAACAATCTTCCTCTGGATGCTGTTATGTCGGAATCTCTGGAGGTTTTAAGTGAAAGTTACATCGATATAATTGTGCGAGCTACAACTTGAACTGAAAGCTCCAATGGCGAAATAAGAAATAAGGTATTTAGAATACTACTAGCTATGTGTGGTAACATTTCTTTATGTTTATTATTTTTATTCCAGGGCTAGCACTATCCCATAATTCCCATTCCGAGTTCCCCGAAGTCTTCCCGGCTTAATTATCGGCACCTTGGTAACACCGTGAGCGTTCGCATCTGACGAACCTGGCGGCCATAGTCCATGCGGTCTAAGAACGTTCTCCCTTGGTTTGAACCGCAACGGACCGAGAATGATCTGGGTGGATATTTCTGACTTGAAATCAATCGGCGGACTCTGCAACCAGCAAGAGCGTGTCTGGCTGCATATTCCGCACTTCGATGATGATCCAGGTGACCTCCGCGATGCCCCCCGTTGAATCCCCCCTCCCCAAGGGCGACAGTTTTTTTCTCCTATATATCATTGGGATATTTTTCACTGTCTGCTCTTTTTCAACTAGGTTACACCCAGTTGGCTTATATAAATTTGCCTCGTCAACATCCTGAGATACTAGTTATTTGATACCACAACTCGCATTTACAAATCGGGAATTCAAAGGTAACTCACCTATATCTCCGTCAAATATACTAATGCTGATACTGATACTTATATTTAAAAATTTTTCCAAAAAACCATATCTGCAAATATGAGGATATCCTATTTCAATGATACTTATTAATATTAATTATAGAGAGCCTGGTTGCTTGCCATTAGATATTTTCCACAGCGACCACACAACGTTTCTCCGTTAGTTTAAAAAAATGACTATAATGTTAGTAATATGATGAAGAATGGGGTGATATTTTTAAATTCCCGCCTTCAAAATGTTGTATTTTGACGATAAATGTCCGGGAGAAACATTTTTATCGATAAAAATCATCCGCCCATCACCCCACAAATTTCCATATGGTTTTTTAGTCACTGGTAACAATCAGTGGATTGTTCATTCAAAAAACTTCTCCTGAGAAACAAATGGAAGTCCCTGGTACTCATACGTATCATGTTTAATACAACGGAGTTGACTGGTTCGTCAGCGCATATGGAGGTGTCGGAGCATACATTGCACAGAGCAAGAGATGACAGCCGAATTATATTTGGGAAATCTTTCTTCGTTCCAGTAAGAAATATCGATAGTAGCACTGAGTGCTAAGCCCGGTAATCGAAATGCATAATATCTCAAGGCCCGCTGGCGATCACTAAATGGTTCCAAACGCGCACTCTGTGATGGAAAAGCGTGTATTCATTAGGAAAATTGGCATGAAATTCAAGGAATAAGTGAAGATATTACAGGACCATGCTTGCCTACTAAACCGGTTTGGCATAGCTGGCATTTGTTTTTGCAATGAGCTTACCTCTTTCCTTATAGATAATGTGGCATTTGGTATTGGAGATATGCATGTGTACTGCAGGTATTTTGCAAAGGATATGTCCGTTAGAAATGTGCAGTTGAAAACGAACGATGCTTGATTGATTGTCATATTGATGTGGAGACGATAACTTTCACTCTTTACAGTTTTTGAAAAGCCAAAATGATTTGCCTGTTGCACCAAGTAGTCAGCAACATTACTGAGAATGATGTCATCGTCAGTACGTGGGCAAGTGGGCCTTTCTGAAAGCATGAAAATTTACAAAATTATATCTCCACACTCTTTTTCTTACTATTAATATTTAGAGTTTTTTAAAAGAAGGGATGTATTCGCAACTTGTAAGTACTTGGCGCACTAAATACTCCGTCGTCTGTACCCTACTGCCAACTTACGTGCATGTTCGTTTTTAAAGAACTACGATAATTCAGAGATATCATGTTAGGAGGGCATCCCTAAAAAATGATATCAAAGACTTGCTAACCAAATAAGCAGGATATTTGAGTAAGAAAGGCTGGCCAGTTCTTTCGATGCAAAAAGAAAATATTTTGTTTATTCACAGTTCCGAAGTGCAGTAATGTTGCGAAAATAAAAGAACATTCAACGACTTGAACTGTTTAAACTTTTTTCGGACAAAAATGAAACCTACTTAAATAATATCTGGATATGAATATTTGGATGTACTGCCATCTTTAAACTTTCGACATTTAAGGAACGATATAACTGCAAACGGTATCAATAAGCATACGTTTTTCCTGCGTCTGTCATTTGAAGGAAGCAAACATGATTAGTTTAACAAAATCGAAACTGTAATTAACTGGCATTTTTAGCACTGCTGCATCTGATAGGTGTCAAAGGACCACAATATAAGTAAACTTAATTGTCATTTAACTAACCTTTCGCATGAAAACAGCAATTTGCACCACAGATCATATAACATAGCAAAATGACTGCTTTCATTTTTTTTTCTAAATGGATGCAAATTTTGTTTATAAAGGCTGATGCAGTTTTTGCAACCAGTGAAATGTAAAACAAATAGGCCTTATAAGTATTGGTCACTGGTTGATGAGAACCTGACATGTACATTTGCGTACCTGGGTGCACCGAAAGCATGGTGGGTAGGCTAGACATTGTAGTTGAAAAATGTAGTATTTTTTGTCTATTTTCCCTGCAAAGTTTTGATAGCACTAGTTGCGTTTGCTAAACGTGTGGCAATACCTGAGTGGCTTTCTTAGATCCATTAACCACTTCGTATGATCAAAATATCTTGTGAAGTGCTGCCTCAAATAATTGACTTTGCAACAGAGAGCGGCGAGAGAATGAGATCCTCAGCATTCAGCGTACAAAAATAAATATAGAAAATCATACCATGTTGCTTTAAAAGCCGTGCGTTGCATGGTGGACACCTAAAATTCTCTTTAGACCACACAGTAAGCCACAAACGATACTAATATTTCCCTACACAAGTGATTTGGAATCGAGCACAACCTGTGTACAATATATTTTACAAACTCATATCATGAAAATGACTGTTCGGTCCTTTAAAAATCCATCGGATTGATACTGGCAATTCGTCGCCAGTAGCATCACTATGCACGCACCGCAATTACCTCAAATGTTTCTGCAATGTAACCTCGGCATTGCATTACTGGGGCAGAAACGCATTCACGGCAGCATAGCTCATCGCAACGTTAAGCCCATGGTTCACCTTCGACTGTCCATCTAAACAAGCAGGCAAAGTCCTGAACCACCCATGTTGTTACCGTTAAGAACTGCTGAAACTCTCAAGCGAATAGACGTACTCGTGCGGATGCCCATATTTGCTTACATGCAATGGACCACTGTTGGCCAAACACCACCAGCAAGCATTTCCATTTAGGCCTAATCCGTACCAAAATGCCCAAAACCAGCGCGAATTTAGCCCATGAGATGTGAGCAGGAAGCGTGCTCTTTGGCTCATGTATATTGCTTCATCGAAATTCTAACACATGTAGGATCCGTGAGGCGTACTATCGGACGTTTCTCCCTCCACTGAAGAAGATTCACATTTTGCTAATTAAATTCCACGAATTAAATTCAGTGAATTGAAGTGTTATAAATGAGTCTTCTACGTTTTTAGAAAACCTCAAAAGTTGAAACTTTTTTAAATCGAAAGATGTAAATATGTAAAGGAGAAACTTTACGGAAAACGTTATTTTCTAAAACATCATCACAATGAAAAATATGTTGGGAGTTTTTTTCTAGAAGACTGTATCAGAAATCATGAGGATATCCTAACTCAATAATAAAAGGAATACACGTTAAACAGCTTTTTTCATAATACATTTTTGCAGACCATATGAAAGAAGCTACGTTAACTGACATCATCTTTACGGGACAAATAAATCGCCGGAATATGCGGCACGGTAATAAATAGTACAATTTTACTTAAGTAGTGTGTGTTAAAATCAAAACCCATTTCAGAAGCGAGTCTGACATTTAATGATATAAAAATCTACTGTGTCCCAATTAATAAAATGCCTTTGGCCACTCTAGTTTACATTTTGAGTGAATGAAAAATAAATTCAAAAAAAATACCTGCTATAAAGGGACGTGCTGAAGATTTTATAAGAGGTAAAAATTAAATACGTTGTATTTGTTAACCTAAATCAACATTCACCGCAGTTTTTGTTTTACCTACGTTCACCAAATGTTAATCGGAAATAACAGTGGGTTAAAATTCCCGATAAAACTTCCAATAATTCTATGAAAAGAGTTGCTTAAAACGCGAAACATGCATTGCATATCTGTACTCGGTTCTTGCCGTGTAAGATTAAATATTGGATTTGCAAAAAGAATAAACTTTTTGCAATAGGTTCTTAGCATTAAGAAATCAAAGATTAAAAGTTCAATTATATACTGAAAGGGGAAAGTAAATGCCTTAATGCCCTCCTGCGCCTTTAGTTGTAGTATAAAAATTCTTAATCGTATACCCGCCAAAAAAGGAATATGCAAACCTTTGTAATTAATTTCCCCAGGATAGGAAAAATAAAGAATTTGGGTGAACACATCCAATAGAAGAAGTGTCAGAATGTACAACCATTTACGATATGGCGGAGATGAGTGGTTGATTTTGCACAGTTGTTTAAAATTACTGAAATTCACACTTAATCGATACGGGAACGTCCGCATTTCATGTTTGTACGTTTCAAAGCATAATGAAAATAGTTCAACCATGGTGTCACCTGAAAGAACGTGTTTGACACAGACTAAGAGAAGATGAAATGGACACCTTACCATAGTCTATTTAGTCTAACTTAATATTGCTTCTGAATTTAGCATAGCACAACACAAATTAATAGTTATAGGCGCCAGATAGAACAAAATGTCTTTTGTATTTACTAACAATATACAGTGCACTAGGTTCGGATTAGTTTTTTTAAATATTCTGTGTAAGCTTTTCGTGTCATATTTAGGTCCATTTTTCAAATCATCTTTATTGCTGCATCTTATATATTTACTGCTATCTGCATGTTCTTTAGCCAAAATGTATTTCAGCAGTAGCTGATCTATATATATATATATATGTTCAAACGCCTCCTGCTTTATTGCAGTAACATATTCTGCATGCACAAAGGCAGAGTTCGTAGTGAAATATTACTTGAGCTTCAAATTTAGGGGCTTTTCTGAGGAGTTGCATAGCAACTGATGTTTTGATGTGCTTGTGGGCAATCCATTTATAGAGCAGTAAATACGACATACCGATAAGCTACATCAATGCTTCGCTAAACGTGTCATGCTTCGACTGAATACATAACCCACTGCTTATTTACAAAATGGTCATCGACTGTGATTGATTTCAAATGAAAATCAGCGCATGATTAAAAAGCGTTATAATAAAATAAACTGCTCTGCAGTATAATATTGATTTCCGATTGCACATCTGATAGTTGACCGAACTTCATATCAACTGATGCCGCTAAAAGTCACATTTAAATAGTAAGGACAAACATTTTCGACATCCATGTCACCAACATTTGCCTAACTCTAAAAACATGTACTGCCTGCACTAATTGCATGTGCAATTTAGTGATTTTAAAATTACTCGATTGATAATTAAAACATGGATAAGCTAAATGACAAGATATTTTTTGGTTAATTGATAACAATCCTACACCCCATATCCAATAGTGTTTTTCAGGGTTAAAACTCATTGATAACAATCCGTGACGTGTTCCTTCAAAAACCCTCTCCAAAGTAACGAATAGAACCCGCTGGCACTCGTGCGCAACAAGTCTAATAAAACCGAGTTGACCGGTTCGTTTTTGCATATGGAGGCATATGTGCATGGATTGCACAGTGCGAGAGCAAACAGCCGAATCATATTTGGATGAGTTCTAATTTCGCTCTAGAAAGTTATATCTATAGTAATATTTAATGCTTAATCCGATAATTTAAATGCATAGGATCGGAAGGCACTCTGTAGGTCACTGAAGGATTCCAATCGGTTACGCTCTGATGAAAAGATTGTATTGATAAGGAAAATTGACATGCAATATGAAGCAGAAATGGACACGATGCATGATACATAAACGGCTTCGACCAAGTTAATGTTTAGGTTTATGCGATTTCCTTACCTCTTCTTTGCTATAGACAGCGGTGTTTGAAATTGGAGATATGCTTGTGTACTGCAGGTATTCTGCGTACTGTATTTCCCTTAAAAATGTGCGGTTAAAAACGAGCAATGCTGGGTTGATTATTATACTGAAATTTACACGCCAGATCCCCTTCGCTAGCGTTCGAGAAAAGCCAAAATGTGTTGCCCATCGTATTATGTATTCAGCAACGTCACTGAGAATGATGCAGTGGTGAGTGCTAGGGCTTTTTGTTATATCTGAAAACATAATAAATTGCGATACTATGATATCTCTCGGTCTCTCACAATTAAGTTTTTTTCAAGTTTTTTTATGATCTGAAGTATTGAAAAAAATCGGGAGTACTTTACGAACTTACATGCGTGTCTATTTATGTTTAAAGAACTACAATAACCCTGTAATCTTAATCTTCTTATCCCCAAGTTACTAAGAAAAAGAAGCAGGACTATTTTATCCAGAAAGGTTGGCTTGTTCATTTTGGTTCGAAATTTGATCTCGTGTCTCTGTGGAAGTGTAAAATGCAGTAATGTTGGATAAATAGAGGTCATACAATGACTTAAGCGGTTTAAAAAGTTTAAGCCAACGTTATAAGCTTAAATCATATTTGGATTTTTAATATTTATGAACTTTTTCACATTAGCGCACTTTATCGACATATAGGGACATATACTGCTGCAATCGATAAGCAAATGTCCTTCCTATAGATTACATAAACAAAATGAAAAGTGCAATCCACTGAATTTTTGTGCACATCTGCTTCTGGCATTTCATATAGCACTGAAAAATCAAACGAATTTTAAGTACCGTTCTATAGTACTTCAATAGATTGCACAATGTATTGTATAACATAGCCAAACGAGCGTTATCATCTTTTGCCAAAACTATTAGATATTGTTGAGAAAATTCCCATTAAAAGATTCGAAAGAAGATTTGACGAGCATACATTCTGCTATCGATAACTTCTCTTCAGGCCAGTTAAATTATAGGAAACGTTGGAACGTAGTAGAAACTGGGTTTGTAAAGCCCAATGCGGTTTCGGCAAACCTGTAAGGCGTACTTGCGTAAGATATTGCCTCCTGATACACTGAAAATACGGTAGATAAGCTAAATATGTGGCTGGCAATAAAATCGTTTGGAGAACAATGACTGATGAAGTTCCTATGATCAATGGCTGTTAGATGCTAAGGTCAAATACGCTTAAGCAACTTGTAATTTTCTGACTACTTTTCTGAAGTCACCGTCACTTGAACAGTGCCATTAGCGTTCGGTGAACGTGTGGCATTTGAAAATGGGCTGCTGTAGCTCTTTTTAACACTTTAAACGAGCATTACACCTTTTGAAACGCTGCCTCAGAAAATTGACTGTTAGTAACGAGGCTGTCGTGTGAGCGAAATACTTAGCACTCAGCGTATATAAATTCATATAAAAAATAACACGCGCTTAAGTTTATCACGTTTCTTTAACTCAGTTCAAAGAGTGAGCCCTAATGGATACTACTATCGCTCCCAACACCAGTAATTTGGTACCGAACCTGACCTGTCCACTCTATATTCACACATTTATATAACATAAATGCCTGTTCGTTCAATTCCGGAGCCACTGAACTGAGATTGGCAATACGGTACCCAGCATAAACCATAATCGCCCTTAATGTTCACGTAATTCAACCACCGTTTGGTCTTACTCGGGCAGAAACGCATCCACGGCAGCAGAATACATCGCAACATTGACATTTCAACTACCTCTTGTACATACGCATACCTTTCATAAACATATTGTGTAAGTCTTAAGCCGCCGCTGTTAATACCATTAACAGCATTGCTTAAGAAATTCACAAACCAGATACTAATTTACTCTACCCCCATTTTTAAGTCAAACACAAAGACCTGGAAAATCTGCATCTTATCATAAGCTCACCGACAGGCAGGCCAGTGCCGAGAGTATCAAACTACATCCTTTGGCATCTACTCAACTTTTGACACTGCCTACTTATATGCTTATCTTTAGTCAACCATAGAAGGCCAAACTCCACCACCACGCATCTCCCATCAGGTCAATTCCATTCCTAATCACTCATTGCAGGGGGGACTTCAGCACCTATGCCATGAGCAGTAAACGTGCACTTCGGCTCCTTATCCCTATCGCCACAATGAAAATCTAACGCATGTAGCATCCATGAGGCCTACCTAGTCTTTTTGTAAACCCAGCTTGATTTGATTGACCAGGTCGTATGTTGCGCACGCAGACGGGCAGCCCAATTATTCCAGCTACTGAGCCCGGTATGAGCATCATTTGGTAGCGCAGCTCAGACACTATGCTGGTGAAGGGCAGTTGGAAGAGTGTGCGTAGAGCCCGACCGCTTTGCATGCTGGGTAAAACAAACTGACATACGTGCACCTATCGTGGTGCATTAAACGCCCTCCTTGCAACGCAGTCAAAGTAGGATACACAGAAGAGCCCGCAGACGGCACTATGTGATTGTGCATGGTGTAGAAGTCTAGTGTGTATACGAAACCGTGTGAAAGAACACGTCTTTTTGTTTTCTGTGATCTTACAAATATATAGTGGCTTCTGTATGGCCATATTGCATCAAAATACGTGTGACACAACTTTTCTAATCACCGAAGTTGTTCTTAAAAATCTTAGTCATCGGCAGCACTTTGAATGACTTTTTACATTTTTATCACGCGGCAAAATTCAACACCGTGTGCAACCCATGAAGAATTAAATCTATTGAACTTTACATCTTGCCCTTCAAAGACAATGTTTGCACAACCTACGAGGAAACTCTCCATTAATTAACGTTTGCATCTGATAACAATTAATCTGAATATCTTTGGTTTAGATTCATTTCCTGGTATATTCAAAAGCGCACGACTATTACTTTTTCAATCGGAGTAATGAAGCTGTCTTCTAATCCCTCGGAGGAATTCCAGTAACGAGCACGCTCAGGCACAAAAACAATAAAGGATGTGTCTGATTTGGACAAGATCAAAGAGCAGCGTTTGATTTTTACTCATTTTGATCGTCACCTTAACATTCCTTCAGTGTTTCTTGTTTGTAAAAACGAAGCTTCTTGAAACATTATATATTCAATATTTGACACACCGGCTTTTTTGTATCTTGGTGAAATAAAATCAGTTAAAGATGTAAGGACCACCTATTTGATCTCAGAACCAAACTTATTTGTTTTTACTCTCTGAGCTACCTGAAGAAAGTCATTTTTCCTCAAAACAGAAAAGGGTTTCCTATTTCCAGTGCGTTTTTACAAATTGCTTTAGATAATTTAAGCATTTTTTGAGTCTTAGTGCAGTCAACTCATCCGGAAACCCTTCATATTCAGACATTCGAGTTTACAATTATGATACCCTGAATTTTCGATTCCTCAGTGACTGCCATTTTGTGGTTTTCGCCAAACTCATGCTACAATCTGCCTTTTTTATTAATTTATGTTTATTTATTGCGTCACTTAGTGAGGTTAGTTGGATGTCCTCGACATTGATAGGGGAAAGTTGCTCGTCTTGAAATTGACTGATGTAGAAATGAAAATTATACACGCTAAGAACAAATTTGGAAATAAATTTTCATGACAGAGAATGGGAAGAAAATTGCAGTACAGTGGTGGAAATATCAATTAATACCGCTACCCAAACGAAAAATGATAAGATACAAACTTTATATAGGAGTATAAATCAGCCGAGATGCAGTATATGCGACATTCCGTTTCTGAATATGGACGCCCATTGTACCAACATGCTCCTATAAATGCTACAAAATTAATCCAAAAATTTGGTAAAGAGAAATCGTAAGCCATTTCTGATGGAAGGCACACGATAGAAGTTTGAGTATAGAAGGAATAAATATCCTGAACAGTTCACAAATTACCTGTATGTTGTCAAAAGGACTGACATTCACTATGATATACCCGTTCTGAAGCCGTTCACTAAGACGGATCATTTTTTCTATGATGGCCTCAGAATTGGCGCTCAAACTATATACGGACAGGTAAAATTACGCATGCCTGCTTCGTAGATGTACTCTGAAAGTATTAGATGAACATTTGTCTATAAATATTAGACAATATACCTAACTAATCACAGTAAAAATGAAAATTAATAAAAACATTTGATGACAATGAGGAACATTTTTCCCTGTCTTACAAGGAAATATTTTATTTCCACCATCCAACGTTTGCCTATCGTTTTTGTCTTCTGTAACCATACACTCTTCGATTTTTATGAGTCTTTTAAAATGTTACCCCTCCTGATATATAAAAAAAGTATTTTCTTTCGATATTCTTCTGGGATAAATTGTCTGTCTTAATCAAAGAGCTCTGACCTTACTTACACTACTTACCCGTAACTAGTTCATATCACCAGTCCTCAGCAGTCACTCAAAAGGTCAAGCTATGCCGCAGTTGACACACAAACCTCGTATAAGTGACGGCAAAGTGACCACCTCCACGAAAAGCTGTGCAAAACCATCATTTAATCTGCCGAAGCAGGTTTATTAAGGATTAGAGCATACACCGCCGGCTTCTTTTGCGATCCAACTATGGCACGAATAAAAACTCACAGTTGACCGTTTGCGGCTAATTAGTTTTCATCGACATTAAGTCCAGCATTCCAGGAACTGGAGCATCCAGCTTTTTGCCGTAATACCGCTTATTTATTGGCAAATTGGTCACTTTGTAAAACTTTTCGATAACTGTCGGTTTTGTACAACATCAGAAAAGTCAGCAAATACAAGCTTTTGTAATATTGGACCGGGTGTTATAGGGGTTTTACAGGTGGTGTACTACAGCGAGTGATAGAAGGTGCCTACGGTTCTTGAAAAATTACATCCGTTGTTCTTTCTTCTCTTTGAATTTAGAAAATGCAGCATCAGGTATAAAGACTCAATAGCCGTTAGGGGCTTGAAAGCCATTGTAAAACTTAATTGCCAGTTTTTCACGCACTGACCATGGTAGGAAAATGCTGCTTAGACCTCAATGGAAAGCATAATTGTTTTGGCGTGAAAAATTCACCAATTGCATACTGTTCTATTGACTCGCATGAAATAAATCATGAACCTGGGGTTTCTGGTTTCCTTGTTACTGTAAACAACCTACCGTTAACAAATTCCCCATTGAAACGGTTGCGACTGACACATTGTAGTTGTAGTTGAAAAATGAAGTATTTTTGTCTATTTTCCCTGCAAAGTTTTGATAGCACTAGTTGCGTTTGCTAAACGTGTGGCAATACCTGAGTGGCTGTCTTAGACCCATTAACCACTTCGCATGACCAAAATATCTTGTGAAGTGCTGCCTCAAATAATTGACTTTTGCAACAGAGAGTGGCTAGAGAATGAGATCCTCAGCATTCAGCGTACAAAAATAAATATAGAAAATCATACCATGTTGCTTTAAAAGCCGTGCGTTGCATGGTGGACACCTAAATTCTCTTTAGACCACACAGTAAGCCACAAACGATACTAATATTTCCCTACACAAGTGATTTGGAATCGAGCACAACCTGTGTACAATATATTTTACAAACTCATATCATGAAAATGCCTATTCGGTCCTTCGGATCCATCGGATTGATACTGGCAATTCGTCGCCAGTAGCATCACTATGCACGCACCGCAATTACCTCAAATTTTTCTGCAATGTAACCTCGGCATTGCATTACGGCAGCATAGCTCATCGCAACGTTAAGCTTATGTTTCACCTTCGACTGTCCATCCTTAACAAGCAGGCAAAGTCCTGAACCACCCATGTTGTTACCGTTAAGAACTGCTGAAACTATCAAGCGAATAGACATACTCGTGCGGATGCCATATTTGCTTACATGCAATGGACCACTGTTGGCCAAACACCACCAGCAAGCATTTCCATTTAGGCCTAATCCGTACCAAAATGCCCAAAACCGGCGCGAATTTAGCCCATGAGATGTGAGCAGGAAGCATGCTCTTTGGCTAGGTATATTGCTTCATCGAAATTCTAACAAATGTAGGATCCGTGAGGCGTACTATCGGACGTTTCTCCCTCCTCTGAAGAAGATTCAAATTTTGCAAATTAAATTCCACGAAGTAAATTCAGTAAATTGAAGTTTTATAAATGAGTCTTCTACGTTTTTAGAAAACCTCAAAAGTTGAAACTTTTTTAAATCGAAATATGTTAATATGTAAAGGAGAAACTTTACGGAAAAAGTTATTTTCTAAAACATCATCACAATGAAAAATATGTTGGGAGTTTTTTCTAGAAGACTGTATCAGAAACCATGAGGATATCCTTACTCAATAATAAAAGGAATACACGTTAAACAGCTGTTTTCATAATAATTTTTGCAGACCATCTGAAAGAAGCTACGTTAATTGACATCATCTTTACGGGACAAATAAATCGCCGGAATATGCGGCACGGTAATAAATAGTACAACTTTACTTAAGTAGTGTGTGTTAAAATCAAAACCCATTTCAGAAGCTAGTCTGACATTTAGTGATATAAAAATCTACTGTTGGTCCCAATTAATAAAATACCTTTGGCCACTCTAGTTTACATTTTGAGTGAATGAAAATAAATTCAATAAAAAATACCTGATATAAAGGGACGTGCTGAAGATTTTATAAGAGGTAAAAATTAAACACGTTGTTTTTGTTAACCTAAATCAACATTCACAGTAGTTTTTGTTTTACCTACGTTCACCAAATGTTAATCGGAAATATCAGTGGGTTAAAATTCCCGATAAAACTTCCAATAATTCTATGAAAAGAGTTGCTTAAAACGCGAAAAATGCATTGCATATCTGTACTCGGTTCTTGCCGTGTAAGATTAAAGATCGGATTTGCAAAAAGAATAAACTTTTTGCAATAGGTTCTTAGCATTAAGAAATCAAAGATTAAAAGTTCAATTATATACTGAAAGGGGAAAGTAAATGCCTTAATGCCCTCCTGCGCCTTTAGTTGTAGTATAAAAATTCTTAATCGTATACTCGCCAAAAAAGGAATATGCAAACCTTTGTAATTAATTTCCCCAGGATAGGAAAAATAAAGAATTTGGGTGAACACATCCAATAGAAGAAGTGTCAGAATGTACAACCATTTACGATATGGCGGAGATGAGTGGTTGATTTTGCACAGTTGTTTAAAATTACTGAAATTCACACTTAATCGATACGGGAACGTCCGCATTTCATGTTTGTACGTTTCAAAGCATAATGAAAATAGTTCAACCATGGTGTCACCTGAAAGAACGTGTTTGACACCGACTAAGAGAAGATGGAATGGACACCTTACCATAGTCTATTTAGTCTAACTTAATATTGCTTCTGAATTTAGCATAGCACAACACAAATTAATAGTTATAGGCGCCAGATAGAACAAAATGTCTTTTGTATTTACTAACAATATACAGTGCACTAGGTTCGGATTAGTTTTTAAATATTCTGTGTAAGCTTTCGTGTCATATTTAGGTCCATTTTCAAATCATCTTTATTGCTGCATCTTATATATTTACTGCTATCTGCATGTTCTTTAGCCAAAATGTATTTCAGCAGTAGCTGATCTATATATATATATATATGTTCAAACGCCTCCTGCTTTATTGCAGTAACATATTCTGCATGCACAAAGGCCGAGTTTGTAGTGAAATATTACTTGAGCTTCAAATTTAGGGGCTTTTCTGAGGAGTTGCATTGCAACTGATGTTTTGATGTGCTTGTGGGCAATCCATTTATAGAGCAGTAAATACGACATACCGATAAGCTACATCAATGCTTCGCTAAACGTGTCACGCTTCGACTGAATACATAACCCACTGCTTATTTACAAAATGGTCATCGACTGTGATTGATTTCAAATGAAAATCAGCGCATGATTAAAAAGCGTTATAATAAACTAAACTGCTCTGCAGTATAATATTGATTTCCGATTGCACATCTGATATTTGACCGAACTTCATATCAACTGATGCCGCTAAAAGTCACATTTAAATAGCAAGGACAAACATTTTCAACATCCATGTCACCAACATTTGCCTAACTCTAAAAAAATATACTGCCTGCACTAATTTCATGTGCAATTTAGTGATTTTAAAATTACAAATTTGATAATTAAAACATGGATAAGCTAAATGACAAGATATTTTTTGTTAATTGATAACAATCCTACACCCCATATCCAATAGTGTTTTTTAGGGTTAAAACTCATTGATAACAATCCGTGACGTGTTCCTTCAAAAACCCTCTCCAAAGTAACGAATAGAACCCGCTGGCACTCGTGCGCAACAAGTCTAATAAAACCGAGTTGACCGGTTCGTTTTTGCATATGGAGGCATATGTGCATGGATTGCACAGTGCGAGAGCAAACAGCCGAATCATATTTGGATGAGTTCTAATTTCGCTCTAGAAAGTTATATCTATAGTAATATTTAATGCTTAATCCGATAATTTAAATGCATAGGATCGGAAGGCACTCTGTAGGTCACTGAAGGATTCCAATCGGTTACGCTCTGATGAAAAGATTGTATTGATAAGGAAAATTGACAAGCAATATGAAGCAGAAATGGACACGATGCATGATACATAAACGGCTTCGACCTAGTTAATGTTTAGGTTTATGCGATTTCCTTACCTCTTCTTTGCTATAGACAGCGGTGTTTGAAATTGGAGATATGCTTGTGTACTGCAGGTATTCTGCGTACTGTATTTCCCTTAAAAATGTGCGGTTAAAAACGAGCAATGCTGGGTTGATTATTATACTGAAATTTACACGCCAGATCCCCTTCGCTAGCGTTCGAGAAAAGCCAAAATGTGTTGCCCATCGTATTATGTATTCAGCAACGTCACTGAGAATGATGCAGTGGTGAGTGCTAGGGCTTTTTGTTATATCTGAAAACATAATAAATTGCGATACTATGATATCTCTCGGTCTCTCACAATTAAGTTTTTCAAGTTTTTTATGATCTGAAGTATTGAAAAATCGGGAGTACTTTACGAACTTACATGCGTGTCTATTTATGTTTAAAGAACTACAATAACCCTGTAATCTTAATCTTCTTATCCCCAAGTTACTAAGAAAAGAAGCAGGACTATTTTATCAGAAAGGTTGGCTTGTTCATTTTGGTTCGAAATTTGATCTCGTGTCTCTGTGGAAGTGTAAAATGGAGTAATGTTGGATAAATAGAGGTCATACAATGACTTAAGCGGTTTAAAAAGTTTAAGCCAACGTTATAAGCTTAAATCATATTTGGATTTTTAATATTTATGAACGTTTTTCACATTAGCGCACTTTATCGACATATAGGGACATATACTGCTGCAATCGATAAGCAAATGTCCTTCCTATAGATTACATAAACAAAATGAAAAGTGCAATCCACTGAATTTTTGTGCACATCTGCTTCTGGCATTTCATATAGCACTGAAAAATCAAACGAATTTTAAGTACCGTTCTATAGTAATTCAATAGATTGAACAATGTATTGTATAACATAGCCAAACGAGCGTTATCATCTTTTGCCAAAACTATTAGATATTGTTGAGAAAATTCCCATTAAAAGATTCGAAAGACGATTTGACGAGCATACATTCTGCTTTCGATAACTTCTCTTCAGGCCAGTTAAATTATAGGAAACGTTGGAACGTAGTAGAAACTGGGATTGTAAAGCCCAATGCAGTTTCGGCAAACCTGTAAGGCGTACTTGCGTAAGATATTGCCTCCTGATACACTGAAAATACGGTAGATAAGCTAAATATGTGGCTGGCAATATAATCGTTTGGAGAACAATGACTGATGAAGTTCCTATGATCAATGGCTGTTAGATGCTAAGGTCAAATACGCTTAAGCAACTTGTAATTTCTGACTACTTTTCTGAAGTCACCGTCACTTGAACAGTGCCATTAGCGTTCGGTGAACGTGTGGCATTTGAAAATGGGCTGCTGTAGCACTTTTTAACACTTTTTAGGAGCATAACACCTTTTGAAACACTGCCTCAGAAAATTGACTGTTAGTAACGAGGCTGTCGTGTGAGCGAAATACTTAGCACTCAGCGTATATAAATTCATATAAAAAATAACACGCGCTTGAGTTTATCACGTTTCTTTAACTCAGTTCAAAGAGTGAGCCCAAATTGATACTATTATCACCACGTAATTCGACCACCGTTTGGGCTTACTCGGGCAGAAACGCATCCACGGCAGCAGAATACATCGCAACATTGACATTTCAACTACCTCTTGTACATATGCATACCTTTCATAAACATATTGTGTAAGTCTTAAGCCGCCGCTGTTAAGACCATTAACAGCATTGCTTAAGACATTCACAAACAGGATACTAATTTACTCTACCCCCATTTTTAAGTCAAACACAAAGACCTGGAAAATCTGCATCTTATCATAAGCTCATCGACAGGCAGGCCAGTGCCGAGAGTATCAAACTACATCCTTTGGCATCTACTCAACTTTTGACACTGCCTACTTATATGCTTATCTGTAGTCAACCAAAGAAGGCCAAACTCCACCACCACGCATCTCCCATCAGGTCAATTCCGTTCCTAATCACTCATTGCAGGCGGGACTTCAGCACCTATGCCATGAGCAGTAAACGTGCACTTCGGCTCCTTATCCCTATTGCCACAATGACAATCTAACGCATGTAGCATCCATGAGGCCTACCTAGTCTTTTTGTAAACCCAGCTTGATTTGATTGACCAGGTCGTATGTTGCGCACGCAGACGGGCAGCCCAATTATTCCAGCTACTGAGCCCGGTATGAGCATCATTTGGTAGCGCAGCTCAGACACTATGCTGGTGAAGGGCAGTTGGAAGAGTGTGCGTAGAGCCCGACCGCTTTGCATGCTGGGTAAAACAAACTGACATACGTGCACCTATCGTGGTGCATTAAACGCCCTCCTTGCAATGCAGTCAAAGTAGGATACACAGAAGAGCCCGCAGATGGCACTATGTGATTGTGCATGGTGTAGAAGTCTAGTTTGTATACGAAACCGTGTGAAAGAACACGTCTTTTTGTTTTCTGTGATCTTACAAATATATAGTGGCTTCTGTATGGCCATATTTCATCAAAATACGTGTGACACAACTTTATTTAATCACCGAAGTTGTTCTTAAAAATCTTAGTCATCGGCAGCACTTTGGATGACTTTTTAACATTTTTATCACGCGGCAAAATTCAACACCGTGTGCAACCCATGAAGAATTAAATCTATTGAACTTTAAATCTTGCCCTTCAAAGACAATGTTTGCACAACCTACGAGGAAACTCTCCATTAATTAACGTTTGCATCTGATAACAATTAATCTGAATATCTTTGGTTTAGATTCATTTCCTGGTATATTCAAAAGCGCACGACTATTACTTTTTCAATCGGAGTAATGAAGCTGTCTTCTAATCCCTCGGAGGAATTCCAGTAACGAGCACGCTCAGGCACAAAAACAAAAAAGGATTTGTCCGATTTGGACAAGATCAACGAGCAGCGTTTGATTTTTACTCATTTTGATCGTCACCTTAACATTCCTTCAGTGTTTCTTGTTTGTAAAAACGAAGCTTCTTGAAACATTATATATTCAATATTTGACACACCGGCTTTTTTGTATCTTGGTGAAATAAAATCAGTTAAAGATGTAAGGACCACCTATTTGATCTCAGAACCAAACTTATTTGTTTTTACTCTCTGAGCTACCTGAAGAAAGTCATTTTTCCTCAAAACAGAAAAGGGTTTCCTATTTCCAGTGCGTTTTTACAAATTGCTTTAGATAATTTAAGCATTTTTTTGAGTCTTAGTGCAGTCAACTCATCCGGAAACCCTTCATATTCAGACATTCGAGTTTACAATTATGATACCCTGAATTTTCGATTCCTCAGTGACTGCCATTTTGTGGTTTTCGCCAAACTCATGCTACAATCTGCCTTTTTTTATTAATTTATGTTTATTTATTGCGTCACTTAGTGAGGTTAGTTGGATGTCCTCGACATTGATAGGGGAAAGTTGCTCGTCTTGAAATTGACTGATGTAGAAATGAAAATTATACACGCTAAGAACAAATTTGGAAATAAATTTTCATGACAGAGAATGGGAAGAAAATTGCAGTACAGTGGTGGAAATATCAATTAATACCGCTACCCAAACGAAAAATGATAAGATACAAACTTTATATAGGAGTATAAATCAGCCGAGATGCAGTATATGCGACATTCCGTTTCTGAATATGGACGCCCATTGTACCAACATGCTCCTATAAATGCTACAAAATTAATCCAAAAATTGGGTAAAGAGAAATCGTAAGCCATTTCTGATGGAAGGCACACGATAGAAGTTTGAGTATAGAAGGAATAAATATCCTGAACAGTTCACAAATTACCTGTATGTTGTCAAAAGGACTGACATTCACTATGATATACCCGTTCTGAAGCCGTTCACTAAGACGGATCATTTTTTCTATGATGGCCTCAGAATTGGCGCTCAAACTATATACGGACAGGTAAAATTACGCATGCCTGCTTCGTAGACGTACTCTGAAAGTATTAGATGAACATTTGTCTATTAATATTAGACAATATACCTAACTAATCACAGTAAAAATGAAAATTAATAAAAACATTTGATGACAATGAGGAACATTTTTCCCTGTCTTACAAGGAAATATTTTATTTCCACCATCCAACATTTGCCTATCGTTGGGATGTTTTTGTCTTCTGTAACCATACACTCTTCGATTTTTATGAGTCTTTTAAAATGTTACCCCTCCTGATATATAAAAAAAGTATTTTCTTTCGATATTCTTCTGGGATAAATTGTCTGTCTTAATCAAAGAGCTCTGACCTTACTTACACTACTTACCCGTAACTAGTTCATATCACCAGTCCTCAGCAGTCACTCAAAAGGTCAAGCTATGCCGCAGTTGACACACAAACCTCGTATAAGTGACGGCAAAGTGACCACCTCCACGAAAGCTGTGCAAAACCATCATTTAATCTGCCGAAGCAGGTTTATTAAGGATTAGAGCATACACCGCCGGCTTCTTTTGCGATCCAACTATGGCACGAATAAAAACTCACAGTTGACCGTTTGCGGCTAATTAGTTTTTCATCGACATTAAGTCCAGCATTCCAGGAACTGGAGCATCCAGCTTTTTGCCGTAATACCGCTTATTTATTGGCAAATTGGTCACTTTGTAAAACTTTTCGATAACTGTCGGTTTTTGTACAACATCAGAAAAAGTCAGCAAATACAAGCTTTTGTAATATTGGACCGGGTGTTATAGGGGTTTTACAGGTGGTGTACTACAGCGAGTGATAGAAGGTGCCTACGGTTCTTGAAAAATTACATCCGTTGTTCTTTCTTCTCTTTGAATTTAGAAAATGCAGCATCAGGTATAAAGACTCAATAGCCGTTAGGGGCTTGAAAGCCATTGTAAAACTTAATTGCCAGTTTTTCACGCGCTGACCATGGTAGGAAATTGCTGCTTAGACCTCAATGGAAAAAGCATAATTGTTTTGGCGTGAAAAATTCACCAATTGCATACTGTTCTATTGACTCGCATGAAATAAATCATGAACCTGGGGTTTTCTGGTTTCCTTGTTACTGTAAACAACCTACTGTTAACAAATTCCCCATTGAAACGGTTGCGACTGACACATTGTAGTTGTAGTTGAAAAATGAAGTATTTTTGTCTATTTTCCCTGCAAAGGTTTGTTAGCACTAGTTGCGTTTGCTAAACGTGTGGCAATACCTGAGTGGCTGTCTTAGACCCATTAACCACTTCGCATGACCAAAATATCTTGTGAAGTGCTGCCTCAAATAATTGACTTTTGCAACAGAGAGTGGCTAGAGAATGAGATCCTCAGCATTCAGCGTACAAAAATAAATATAGAAAATCATACCATGTTGCTTTAAAAGCCGTGCGTTGCATGGTGGACACCTAAAATTCTCTTTAGACCACACAGTAAGCCACAAACGATACTAATATTTCCCTACACAAGTGATTTGGAATCGAGCACAACCTGTGTACAATATATTTTACAAACTCATATCATGAAAATGCCTATTCGGTCCTTTAAAAATCCATCGGATTGATACTGGCAATTCGTCGCCAGTAGCATCACTATGCATGCACCGCAATTACCTCAAATGTTTCTGCAATGTAACCTCGGCATTGCATTACGGCAGCATAGCTCATCGCAACGTTAAGCCCATGTTTAACCTTCGACTGTCCATCCTAAACAAGCAGGCAAAGTCCTGAACCACCCATGTTGTTACCATTAAGAACTGCTGAAACTCTCAAGCGAATAGACATACTCGTGCGGATGCCATATTTGCTTACATGCAATGGACCACTGTTGGCCAAACACCACCAGCAAGCATTTCCATTTAGGCCTAATCCGTACCAAAATGCCCAAAACCGGCGCGAATTTAGCCCATGAGATGTGAGCAGGAAGCGTGCTCTTTGGCTCATGT
This sequence comes from Schistocephalus solidus, assembly GCA_017591395.1. Taxonomy (NCBI): domain Eukaryota; kingdom Metazoa; phylum Platyhelminthes; class Cestoda; order Diphyllobothriidea; family Diphyllobothriidae; genus Schistocephalus; species Schistocephalus solidus. The sequence continues at coordinate 273,073 of WEDG01000375.1, read as the reverse complement.
ATATTGCTTCATCGAAATTCTAACACATGTAGGATCCGTGAGGCGTACTATCGGACGTTTCTCCCTCCTCTGAAGAAGATTCACATTTTGCAAATTAAATTCCACGAAGTAAATTCAGTAAATTGAAGTGTTATAAATGAGTCTTCTGCGTTTTTAGAAAACCTCAAAAGTTGAAACTCTTTTAAATCGAAAGATGTAAATATGTGAAGGAGAAACTTTATGGAAAAAGATATTTTCTAAAACATCTTCACAATGAAAAATATGTTGGCAGTTTTTTCTAGAAGACTGTATCAGAAACCATGAGGATATCCTAACTCAATAATAAAAGGAATACACGTTAAACAGCTTTTTTCATAATACATTTTTGCAGACCATCTGAAAGAAGCTACGTTAATTGACATCATCTTTACGGGACAAATAAATCGCCGGAATATGCGGCAGGGTAATAAATAGTACAACTTTACTTAAGTAGTGTGTGTTAAAATCAAAACCCATTTCAGAAGCTAGTCTGACATTTAATGATATAAAAATCTACTGTTGGTCCCAATTAATAAAATGCCTTTTGCCACTCTAGTTTACATTTTGAGTGAATGAAAATAAATTCAATAAAAAATACCTGATATAAAGGGACGTGCTGAAGATTTTATAAGAGGTAAAAATTAAATACGTTGTTTTTGTTAACCTAAATCAACATTCACAGCAGTTTTTGTTTTACCTACGTTCACTAAATGTTAATCGGAAATATCAGTGGGTTAAAATTCCCGATAAAACTTCCAATAATTCTATGAAAAGAGTTGCTTAAAACGCGAAAAATGCATTGCATATCTGTACTCCGTTCTTGCCGTGTAAGATTAAAGATCGGATTTGCAAAAAGAATAAACTTTTTGCAATAGGTTCTTAGCATTAAGAAATCAAAGATTAAAAGTTCAATTATATACTGAAAGGGGAAAGTAAATGCCTTAATGCCCTCCTGCGCCTTTAGTTGTAGTATAAAAATTTTTAATCGTATACCCGCCAAAAAAGGAATATGCAAACCTTTGTAATTAATTTCCCCAGGATAGGAAAAATAAAGAATTTGGGTGAACACATCCAATAGAAGAAGTTTCAGAATGTACAACCATTTACGATATGGCGGAGATGAGTGGTTGATTTTGCACAGTTGTTTAAAATTACTGAAATTCACACTTAATCGATACGGGAACGTCCGCATTTTATGTTTGTACGTTTCAAAGCATAATGAAAATAGTTCAACCATGGTGTCACCTGAAAGAACGTGTTTGACACCGACTAAGAGAAGATGGAATGGACACCTTACCATAGTCTATTTAGTCTAACTTAATATTGCTTCTGAATTTAGCATAGCACAACACAAATTAATAGTTATAGGCGCCAGATAGAACAAAATGTCTTTTGTATTTACTAACAATATACAGTGCACTAGGTTCGGATTAGTTTTTAAATATTCTGTGTAAGCTTTCGTGTCATATTTAGGTCCATTTTCAAATCATCTTTATTGCTGCATCTTATATATTTACTGCTATCTGCATTATCTTTAGCCAAAATGTATTTCAGCAGTAGCTGATCTATATATATATATGTTCAAACGCCTCCTGCTTTATTGCAGTAACATATTCTGCATGCACAAAGGCCGAGTTTGTAGTGAAATATTACTTGAGCTTCAAATTTAGGGGCTTTCTGAGGAGTTGCATTGCAACTGATGTTTTGATGTGCTTGTGGGCAATCCATTTATAGAGCAGTAAATACGACATACCGATAAGCTACATCAATGCTTCGCTAAACGTGTCACGCTTCGACTGAATATATAACCCACTGCTTATTTACAAAATGGTCATCGACTGTTGATTGATTTCAAATGAAAATCAGCGCATGATTAAAAAGCGTTATAATAAACTAAACTGCTCTGCAGTATAATATTGATTTTCGATTGCACATCGGACATTTGACCGAACTTCATATCAACTGATGCCGCTAAATGTCACATTTAAATAGCAAGGACAAACATTTTCGAAATCCATGTCACCAACATTTGCCTAACTCTTAAAAAATATACTGCCTGCACTAATTTCATGTGCAATTTAGTGATTTTAAAATTACTAAAAAATTTGATAATTAAAACATGGATAAGCTAAATGACAAGATATTTTTTGTTAATTGATAACAATCCTACACCCCATATCCAATAGTGTTTTTTAGGGTTAAAACTCATTGATAACAATCCGTGACGTGTTCCTTCAAAAACCCTCTCCAAAGTAACGAATAGAACCCGCTGGCACTCGTGCGCAACAAGTCTAATAAAACCGAGTTGACCGGTTCGTTTTTGCATATGGAGGCATATGTGCATGGATTGCACAGTGCGAGAGCAAACAGCCGAATCATATTTGGATGAGTTCTGTTTTCGCTCTAGAAAGTTATATCTTTAGTAATATTTAATGCTTAATCCGATAATTTAAATGCATAGGATCGGAAGGCACTCTGTAGGTCACTGAAGGATTCCAATCGGTTACGCTCTGATGGAGAGATTGTATTGATAAGGAAAATTGACATGCAATATGAAGCAGAAATGGACACGATGCATGATACATAAACGGCTTCGACATAGTTAATGTTTAGGTTTATGCGATTTCCTTACCTCTTCTTTGCTATAGACAGCGGTGTTTGAAATTGGAGATATGCTTGTGTACTGCAGGTATTCTGCGTACTGTATTTCCCTTAAAAATGTGCGGTTAAAAACGAGCAATGCTGGGTTGATTATTATACTGAAATTTAAACGCCAGAGTTCCTTCGCTAGCGTTCGAGAAAAGCCAAAATGTGTTGCACATCGTATTATGTATTCAGCAACGTCACTGAGAATGATGTAGTGGTGAGTGCTATGGCTTTTTGTTATATCTGAAAACATAATAAATTGCGATACTATGATATCTCTCGGTCTCTCACAGTTAAGTTTTTCAAGTTTTTTATGATCTGCAGTATTGAAAAATCGGGAGTACTTTACGAACTTACATGCGTGTCTATTTATGTTTAAAGAACAACAATAACCCTGTAATCTTAATCTTCTTATCCCCAAGTTTCTAAGAAAAGAAGCAGGACTATTTTATCAGAAGGGTTGGCTTGTTCATTTGGTTCGAAATTTGATCTCGTGTCTCTGTGGAAGTGTAAAATGGAGTAATGTTGGATAAATAGAGGTCATACAATGACTTAAGCGGTTTAAAAAGTTTAAGCCAACGTTATAAGCTTAAATCATATTTGGATTTTTAATATTTATGAACGTTTTCACATTAGCGCACTTTATCGACATACAGGGACATTTACTGCTGCAATCGATAAGCAAATGTCCTTCCTATAGATTACATAAACAAAATGAAAAGTGCAATCCACTGAATTTTTGTGCATATCTGCTTCTGGCATTTCATATAGCACTGAAAAATCAAACGAATTTTAAGTACCGTTCTATAGTAATTCAATAGATTGCACAATGTATTGTATAACATAGCCAAACGAGCGTTATCATCTTTTGCCAAAACTATTAGATATTGTTGAGAAAATTCCCATTAAAAGATTCGAAAGACGATTTGACGAGCATACATGCTGCTTTCGATAACTTCTATTCAGGCCAGTTAAATTATAGGAAACGTTGGAACGTAGTAGAAACTGTGTTTGTAAAGGCCAATGCAGTTTCGGCAAACCTGTAAGGCGTACTTGCGTAAGATATTGCCTCCTGAATACACTGAAAATACGGTAGATAAGCTAAATATGTGGCTGGCAATATAATCGTTTGGAGAACAATGACTGATGAAGTTCCTATGATCAATGGCTGTTAGATGCTAAGGTCAAATACGCTTAAGCAACTTGTAAATTCTGACTACTTTTCTGAAGTCACCGTCACTTGAACAGCGCCATTAGCGTTCGGTGAACGTGTGGCATTTCAAAATGGGCTGCTGTAGCTCTTTTCAACACTTTACACGAGCATTACACCTTTTGAAACGCTGCCTCGGAAAATTGACTGTTAGTAACGAGGCTGTCGTGTGAGCGAAATACTTAGCACTCAGCGTATATAAATTCATATAAAAAATAACACGCGCTTGAGTTTATCACGTTTCTTTAACTCAGTTCAAAGAGTGAGCCCAAATGGATACTATTATCGCCACGTAATTCAACCACCGTTTGGGCTTACTCGGGCAGAAACGCATCCACGGCAGCAGAATACATCGCAACATTGACATTTCAACTACCTCTTGTACATACGCATACCTTTCATTAACATATTGTGTAAGTCTTAAGCCGCCGCTGTTAAGACCATTAACAGCATTGCTTAAGACATTCACAAACCAGATACTAATTTACTCTACCCCCATTTTTAAGTCAAACACAAAGACCTGGAAAATCTGCATCTAATCATAAGCTCATCGACAGGCAGGCCAGTGCTGAGAGTATCAAACTACATCCTTTGGCATCTACTCAACTTTTGACACTGCCTACTTATATGCTTATCTGTAGTCAACCAAAGAAGGCCAAACTCCACCACCACGCATCTCCCATCAGGTCGATTCCGTTCCTAATCACTCATTGCAGGCGGGACTTCAGCACCTTTGCCATGAGCAGTAAGCGTGCACTTCGGCTTCTTATCCCTATTGCCACAATGACAATCTAACGCATGTAGCATCCATGAGGCCTACCTAGTCTTTTTGTAAACCCAGCTTGATTTGATTGACCAGGTCGTATGTTGCGCGCGCAGACGGGCAGCCCAATTGTTCCAGCTACTGAGCCCGGTATGAGCATCATTTGGTAGCGCAGCTCAGACACTATGTTGGTGAAGGGCATTTGGAAGAGTGTGCGTAGAGCCCGACCGCTTTGCATGCTGGGTAAAACAAACTGACATACGTGCACTTATCGTGGTGCGTTAAACGCCCTCCTTGCAACGCAGTCAAATGAGGATACACAGAAGAGCCCGCAGATGGCACTATGTGATTGTGCATGGCGTAGAAGTCTAGTGTGTATACGGAACCGTGTGAAAGAACGTGTCTTTTTGTTTTCTGTGATCTTACAAATATATAGTGGCTTCTGTATGGCCATATTTCATCAAAATACGTGTGACACAACTTTTCTAATCACCAAAGTTGTTTTTAAAAATCTTAGTCATCGGCAGCACTTTGGATGACTTTTTACATTTTTATCACGCGGCAAAATTCAACACCGTGTGCAACCCATGAAGAATTAAATCTATTGCACTTTACATCCTGCCCTTCAAAGACAATCTTTGCACAACCTACGAGGAAACTCTCCATTAATTTACGTTTGCATCTGATAACAATTAATCTGCATATCTTTGGTTTAGATTCATTTCCTGGTACATTCAAAAGCGCACGACTATTAATTTTCAATCGGAGTAATGAAGCTGTCTTCTAATCCCTCGGAGGAATTCCAGTAACGAGCACGCTCAGGCACAAAAACAAAAAAGGATGTGTCCGATTTGGACAAGATCAAAGAGCAGCGTTTGATTTTTACTCATTTAGATCGTCACCTTAACATTCCTTCAGCGTTTCTTGTTTGTAAAAACGTAGGTTCTTAAAACATTATACATTCAATATTTGACACACCGGCTTTTTTGTATCTTGGTGAAATAAAATCAGTTAAAGATGTAAGGACCACCTATTTGATCTCAGAACCAAACTTATTTGTTTTTACTCTCTGAGATACCTGAAGAAAGTCATTTTTCCTCAAAACAGAAAAGGGTTTCCTATTTCCAGTGCGTTTTTACAAATTGCTTTAGATAATTTAAGCATTTTTTGAGTCTTAGTGCAGTCCACTCATCCGGAAACCCTTTATATTCAGAAATTCAAGCTTACAATTATGTCACCCTGAATTTTCGATTCCTCAGTGACTGCCATTTTGTGGTTTTCGCCAAACTCATGCTACAATCTGCCTTTTTTATTAATTTATGTTTATTTATTGCGTCACTTAGTGAGGTTAGTTGGATGTCCTCGACATTGATAGGGGAAAGTTGCTCGTCTTGAAATTGACTGATGTAGAAATGAAAATTATACACGCTAAGAACAAATTTGGAAATAAATTTGCATGACAGAGAATGGGAAGAAAATTGCAGTCAAGTGGTGGAAATATCAATTAATACCGCTACCCAAACGAAAAATGATAAGATACAAACTTTATATAGGAGTATAAATCAGCCGAGATGCAGTATGTGCGACATTCCGTTTCTGAATATGGACGCCCATTGTACCAACATGCTCCTATAAATGCTACAAAATTAATCCAAAAATTGGGTAAAGAGAAATCGTAAGCCATTTCTGATGGAAGGCACACGATAGAAGTTTGAGTATAAGAGGAATAAATATCCTGAATAGTTCACAAATTACCTGTCTGCTGTCAAAAGGACTGACATTCTCTATGATATACCCGTTCTGAAGCCGTTCACTAAGACGGATCATTTTTTCTATGATGGCATCAGAATTGGCGCTCAAACTTTATACGGACAGATAAAATTACGCATGCCTGCTTCGTAGACGTACTCCGAAAGTATTAGATGAACATTTGTCTATTAATATTAGACAATATACCTAACTAATCAATGTAAAAATGAAAATTAATAAAAACATTTGATGACAATGAGGAACATTTTTCCCCGTCTTGCAAGGAAATATTTTATTTCCACCATCCAACATTTGCCTATCGTTGGGATGTTTTTGTCTTCTTTAACCATACACTCTTCGATTTTATGAGTCTTTTAAAATGTTACCCCTCCTGATATATAAAAAAGTATTTTCTTTCGATATTCTTCTGGGATAAATTGTCTGTCTTAATCAAAGAGCTCTGACCTTACTTACACTACTTACCCGTAACTAGTTCATATTACCAGTCCTCAGCAGTCACTCAAAAGGTCAAGCTATGCCGCAGTTGACACACAAACCTCGTATAAGTGACGGCAAAGTGACCACCTCCACGAAAAACTGTGCAAAACCATCATTTAACCTGCCGAAGCAGGTTTATTAAGGATTAGAGCATACACCGCCGGCTTCTTTTGCGATCCAACTATGGCACGATTTAAAACTCACAGTTGACCGTTTGCGGCTAATTAGTTTTCCTCGATATTAAGTCCAGCATTCCAGGAACTGGAGCATCCAGTTTTTTGCCCTTATACCGCTTAGTTATTGGAAATTGGTCACTTTGTAAAACTTTTCGATAACGGTTGGTTTTGTACAACATCAAAAAAGTCAACAAATACAAGCTTTTGTAATATTGGACCGGGTGTAATAGGGGTTTTACAGGTGGTGTACTACAGCGAGTGATAAAAGGTGCCTACGGTTCTTGCAAAATTACATCCGTTGTTCTTTCTTCTCTTTGAATTTAGAAAATGTAGCATCAGGTTTAAAGACTCAATAGCCGTAAGGGGCTTGAAAGCCATGGTATAACTTAATTGCCAGTTTTTCAGGCACTGACCATGGTAGAAAAAATGCTGCTTAGACCTCAATGGAAAAAGCATAATTGTTTTGGCGTGAAAAATTCACCAATTGCATACTGTTCTATCGACTCGCATGAAATAAATCATGAACCTGGGGTTTCTGGTTTCCTGGTGTTACTGTAAAGAACCTACCGTTAACAAATTTCCCATTGAAACGGTTGCGACTGACACGAATACTTTAAGTTGAAATGTGAGCACGATGGAATGCAAAGAAGATCTTTACTATGTATCTAAAACTGTAGTGCGAAATATTGGCTAACTAACGGGATGTTCTTTGAAGCGTTTGGTTGTGGTTTAAAGGGAACCATCAAAGTGAGGGCCATTATTATTTCTGGTAGTCTGGCGGTCCCTGGTTATACAGTAAATTTTGGTCCTTTTCAATTCGACCGTCAGAGAAAACTATATCAGTCGTGTGAACCCATGACTCGGTTCAGCACCAGTGGCTGAAGAGGCGATCGCTTTTAAATAGAACAGATAAGCATTCCATCTGCTGGTTTCTTACCTAATTCCTTGGAACCGTGACGAGGATGTCAGGATGAGGTTAACATGTCATGCAGCATTTCTAAAGGGGCTAAACACGCCCGTCTGCGTACGCCATGAAAATCTGCTTGATGAAACAGCCAGTTACATCAACAACGGCTGCTTATCTCAGATCATATCTACGTGCAAATCCCACATACGCCTTACTTCATACTTTCTCTAATTTCTCAGATTAAAGAATATTACTGTATGATACCAAAATTTTGAGCGCATAGTGATCGTTAAGAAGCACGTCAGATTGTTTATGGTTAGGATAATGCGATGAATTTCCTAATTTCCCGTGGCCCAAAATGCATTCGTGTTATATTTGAGGACAATATAAAGTGGGCAACATGGAATATACTATCACCCTAAAACACTGTCTGCACAAACGGAAAAACGTAAATCCTGCTTGGCACTTGCCATTGCATGGAATTCAAATTGCCATTTAAGAAAGATTTCTCCGCCAGTTCATAGTTTTCGTTTAAGTTATGGTCCCGGTTCACCGTCAAGCATTTGGTAGACGGCGAAATATACGCCCGATTTTGGCTATTATTAGCCATACAGACGAGAGAGGGTCTTTGCTTTCTAAGGCTGACGACAAGGTATCGTTCCTCCCGCCAATTCGGTCCTTTGCATAGAAAATCTCTCAGCAGGAAATGTTGTAGCTCGTAATTCCAGGTGAAAATTCAGGTAAAGTTTGGCCCACAGATCTAATGCAATGAATGAGAACGGGCAATGAATGGTTTCCCAATGGCACCTACCCTCTGATTACATGCGGCCTTAATATCTAATAATCAATTATATTTTTGGGATAAATAAAATTCTAGGTACAAAAGGTACATCAGAGAGCTGACCTCCATGTCACTCTTCTGTCAATATCAGCGACAAACAGTCAGCCAAGGTTGAGGTTGAGAGTGGTGTTCCCCAAGGCTCTGTTCTCGGCCCTATTTTGTTCATTGTCTTCATCAGCAATTGTGCCAGTGAACTGGACTGCCATATTGCCATGTTTCCCGATGATCTCAAAACTTTGGCGCGTCATTCAAACTGCGGCTGACGAAGAGAACTTGCAGGCAAACTTAAATCGAATCCAGAAATGGTCAAAGGACCGGCTCTTGCCGTTAAATGAGAGCAATTGCAACATTATACGAGTTGGAAAAATCAATCCCTCGAATCGTACGGTTTACCGACTAAATTGCATTCCATTGAAATAAAAGGATGTCAAAAAGGACCTGGGAGTCTGGATCATGCCCTCGCTTAAACCCTTCCTACGTTGCGCAAAGGAAGCGAAGTCAGCGATGTCGATTCTGTACCTCGTCAAACGAGCTTTTTCAGCCTTCAAAACCGATTGCTTCCCCCAAAGTCTTCAGAACCTTCGTGCGGCCGCCGTTGGAGTGCGCTATCCAAGCTTTGAGACCCTGGGCGGCGAATGACATCAACATCCTTGAGTAGGTCCAAAGGCAAGCAACCAAACTTGTCCTTTGACATGGCTCTCAGCCTTATGAAACACCGCTGTCAAATCTCAATCTCTTTCCCTTGCGCTATAGATAGCTTCGGGGATATCTGATACTTACATTTCGCATACTACGTGTTCAGGACTGTGTTCTTGTCCCAGGTGATTTCTTCGAGTTAGCAACAACAACAAACTTGAAAGATCATCCTCTCAAATTACGTCTGCCTGGAGCTATGTTAGACACTGGGAAGTACTTCTTCTTCAAAAGAGTCGTCAAAGCTTTGAATAATCTTCCTCTGGATGTTGTCATGTCGGAATCCCTGGAGGCTTTTAAGCGAAAATTGAATCAATATAATGGTGCGAGCTACAACACAAACTGAAAGCTGCAAGTGCGAAGTCAGAAAAATAAGGTATTTAGAATACTACTACCTATATGTGAGTAACATTTATTTATGTTTATTATTTCATTTGAGGACTCACACTCTCCCATAGTTCCCATGGGGAGGTCCCCGAGATCCTCCCTGCTTAACTATCTGCACACCTCGGTGACACCGTGACTGTTCGCATAAGCTGAGCCTGCTGGCCATAGTCATGTGGTCTATGAACGTTCTCCCCATGTTTGAACCGCAACGGACCAAGGATGATCTTGGCGGCTATTTCTGCCTTTGAAATCCCTCGGCGGATTCGGCAATCAGCAAGGGAGTGTTTGGCTGCATCTTCCGCACTTCGGGGATGATGCAGGTGACCTCCGTGACGCCCTTCGTTGGACCACCCCCCAAGGGCGACAGTTGTTATCTCCTAAATATCACATGGATTTTTTTCACTGTCTGCTCTTTTTCAACTATGTTCCTTCAAGTTGACTCATATCAATTTGCCTCGCCAACAAACCGAGATACTATTTATTGATACCGCAACTCGCATGTACAAATAGTGAATTAAAAGGTTGTTCACCTATATCTCCCTCAAATATACTGATACTTATACTTAGCTATAAATCCGCAACCTCTTTTATTGATTTGCAAATGCTTGTGCCTTAATTAGCCTTTAATTCAGTTTAAGACAATATGTATAAGGCATTCCGACTCAAAACCTTGCGCTGACTAGGAAAAACGTGGTCTGTGGAATGAAATATGAAGTTCATTGATGATTATAGTAAATGACGCACCGCGTATACACCTTGCTGTGTGTTTCTATCTCTTTTTTATATCAATAATTATTTTATTTTAACAAACATTATATCTATCTGCGGTTATAAGTATATAAAGTTATAAAGTATAAAGTATAAAGTTATAAAGTATAAAGTTATAAAGTATACGTGTGCTACTCTCGATTTCATTTGATTTTCCCGGTTGGTTGAGTTTAGGCAATGGCATAAGTTTTCAAACACGGGAGGAGATATATTTTTATGTCTGTTCTCATTAAAACGCTTGTTTGAGCACAATGTCAGCCCAGCGTCCTACATTATCAGGTTCTCCTGCAAACGGGCATAGTGCTACTTGTTTATTACTTCCATTAATCGTGGCCGCTGAGCTCTCCATAACGGTTAGTGTAAATTAACATCCTTCGTTTCTTGCATCCTAGGTTCTACCTATACTCTAATAATGCCAAATTATTATTTTATATGAAATTCGGTTCTTTGAAGGGAACTGTGGAAAATTTTATCCAGTATATTTTATCATGGTCCAGCGTTTATAGCGAAGCCAGAATAAGTGAGCCAAATCGCTTGTAGTTTCATAGTAGCCACGTTCTATCAATATTGCAACCATTTTGCCTCAAGGACGCTGATCGATTCCGAGGTTATATACCATGTTCACTCGTGGTGTAAAAACGTTAACCATATACAATATTCGATACAGCTATGAGCTCTGCTTCACGGAATCCTCTTTTATTAGAACCAACTTAATGATACAGTAAGAGAACCTCATATCGCTGATAAGAATCAAAGGACTTTTAGTGGTACTTTTGATATGCAAATAACACACAGTTAATTTTTGGAGAGACATTGCTTGATATTTGCAACACAGGGCGTGTACGTCTTACGAACAACAGCTTATTTTTCATTTTTTAACAATTTTCCGGATACGTTGATCAATTTAAAAGTTGTCTGCTAACATATGTCACTGTGCCTGCCCATATTTTGTATGAAAACCGTCTAAAAGGATAGGTTAAAATTGCCGCCATAAAGTTTTTCTGGCAAACCTCCTCTGGTTATGTTTAGCAGAGAAAATAATTGCTGCACTTTTCCCTTGTCAGTCAGGAAGACAAGCCTTCCTAATTTTGTATTTGTAAAACTTTCCATACACATCTTGTCACAAACGAGATACAGAGACCTGAATTCGTGCAAGTGCAGTCGTTTTGAAAATAGCATCTGTTGGAGGCATAGAGGAAAATTGTTATATTTTTAAAATTATTGAGACGTGCCGAATTCAGTTGGCTGGATATTTATTCAAGTTGACATCTACGGGCATGCGCTGTTCTGCAGAATCTTAAGCATGGTGATAATAATTAAAGGCCTGTCGAGACACTTAATAGGATGGACTGTTGAAGTTGTGCTTGATTTCGAAGGGTTGTACGAACTTGCAGAGGTTCATTGTTAAATTTATCCAGTTTACATTTACGTAAACTCACCAATCCTAAATATCATGGTGATTTTCAACTTATGGTTTTGCAAAAATTAAAGGTAGGCTTACAACAGGGTTAAGAGCGACTGGGGTTGAATTCCCTGGCTGCTGCCTCGCGAAAAGTAAATACAACTTCAGTCGCGTTTAATCCTCCGCAAGACCGTCAATTAAATATAACGAAGCTTTGTATCCCAGTGTTTAATTAAACAGTACAGTTTTGAAGAGGAGTAAATTTAACCTATGAAACTCGCAGATCCACAGGAAGTTTATTAATGTCGTTAACTGTATATCAAATCAAATTTTTTCTGTCAGAGTTAACAGGTTTTACTGATTGCTCTTTAAACCGTTAAATAATTATGACGCAAAATACAGTGTCCACATCGAAAACAGTTAAAATGAGAAAAAAAATGTTAAGGTATGCTTAAGCATATGGTTAGGATTTTCCTGCAGCTTTCAGTGTAATTTCAAATCACCGTTTAATCATAAGTTACAAAACCAACATTTCAAATGCCCGAGAAAAGGGCGCAAATTGAAGTATTCTTTGCTGACCCTAGAAACCGCTTTTGGTACTAACACGTTGCCAAGTAATTAACGATTAGAAAAAATGAGTATATTTTTCCAAAAAAGATCACAAAATCTCTATAGGTTTGTCGATATTTTTTATAAATAAAGGTAGTATGGGTTGAGTAAAACACCTGCGTTTACTATATATAATTAACAACATATTTAGCTATAGAAACGGGATTTAATTTTCTATTTCTACCATTTGCGGTATTACTATTCAACATGTGATTTACGGTTCTAGTGCTTCTACATCACTTTCGTAGACTTCAGTCAATTCCTATTTGGGGCAACACCTTCGCGTACTAGCTTCATAATTACTACTTAATTTGACTTCGACTGCCCACAAAATTGAGCTGCCAAACGGAAGTCTTCAGTATACGACAATTTTGAGTTAGCGACACAGTGGTCTCACGCGTTCTTAGTCTGGTTTCTATCCTGCACGTATTAACCATAACAAGTTTACTCCATGGTTCTAGGTCATATTCGCCATCAACTTCCGTTAGATTTTTATTTGCATAAAATCATTGCAAATAATCATTGAACTTCCTGTTCAAAATGTTCAATGTAAGATTTCTTTTCAATGTGATGGTGCACCGGAGATGATTCGTTTACATGCGAGAGAACTACCTTCCTAGCTCCATTAGAATCATGGAGTATAGATAAAACCAAAGACAGTACTGCATCTCGTCAATATGGTCCCACACTTCACGGTGAGCTACAGATCTTCCTTTATGGAATTTTCACTTCAGCCTGCTCTAGTAGTCTTAACTGGTGGTTGTATGTTTTTTTGTAGGATTTTTGTATTTTTTGTAAGATTTTCGGCAATTGTCCAAATCGCTCATTTGGAAGTCGCTCGTATGTCTTTCACTCATAATTCATTAGTATATTGCCGTTAACCAACTAATTCATCTATAATACCCACAGGGCCGGCCAGCTTCTATACTGCGCGTTCTTAATCAGACCTTTCCATGTTCTGGTGTCATACTTTCCCAAAATCTGACATTGCATTGTCTTCGGTTTATAAGTGTTCCGTCAACGTGCACTTAATCCGCTCGTCCTAAAAATTTCACTTTTTCATAAATTAATGCTATGCGTAGACACCTCAACACAGCCTTTAACACTTAATTGCTGTTTTATGGGACATCTCAATTTTTTTACATTCATTGACTCTCATTCTCATAAAAATGCAAAAATAACTCTCTATTTTCCCTTTAGAAAGGCGGATATTCTCAAAAACGTCAAGCATTTTTCTTAGATCTCACCTTCCTTTAAACCTGCTGCACTTGAATATAAATCCATCCCGTGCTGCAACAACATATCGTTTCACATAATCCATCTAAATCGCTATTCTACAACAGATGGGAGGTGTGCTGCTTATTAACCGGTTCGAATCATCTCATCCGAATTTATTAATTCTGTTGATTCTCCATTTTCTATATAGTCTCTAAATGCTTGCCTTCAGTTGTTGATACCTTCTGTCGTTGGTCTACAACTGATACGCAAAAATGATGCATTGTCTGTTGCAATACGCCCGAAAGATTTTATAATTATTAATATATTTTGCAGTAGTATTTATTTCTTATTTTCTTGCACTGTGGTGAGTACGTTAGTAACATATATAGGTTTCGAAAAAAGCGTTTACCTTTACCACAAAATACAGATGTATATTTTAATGTGCTTTAACCTTTAGCAATAGATTTATCAGTTACAAAAACGTTTTTAGCATGAACTTGAATATTAGGTTTTGATGATTGAAAAATCTCACGTTTTCTTTTAGGCGAAAATTTTATCAAGAATGTACAATTAATAAGTAGAGAATTCAGATTGTTTATCATTCTGAATACTTAGAGGCAGTTTTCATGCAGAAGCCTTTCTCATAAAACGTATGAGATTAGCTTGTCGTACCAGGAAGTAAACAAATTCACGAGAGATAATGTCTACGCCATTTTGCGGGCATTTTACACGTACGTTCTTCTAATGATAAGTAGATCAGGAAACTTGGCAGATGTTTTACACGGATATTTTACTATGATAAAAATTAACCTTCTGTACAATACAATGCAAAGCGAACAACTGAAAAACTTTATTTTTAAAAAATTAAACGTCAGTTATTAATTTATAAACTATTTTTCTGTTCTATCCAACAAGGTTTTCCTTAAAAACATGCCGTGTTTACGGACTGAACAACTTAACCACGTTACTGACAGTCACGTTGAACGTAACGAATACGTTAAAGATATTTTCTGTTAAGTATACAATTGGGAATTTCTTCCCGATGCAGGCATCCCTAATTTATTAGCTACAGTGGCCTGTAGTAATTTTTCAATAATTTCAATAATTGTTTCGAAATGAAGATAAATACGCATCTTTCACTCTTCGATAGATGACCGATCTGTCATTTGCATTAGGAAATTGTAGACACATACATTATTCCGCATATTGCCTTTAAATAACATTCATTCCGCATTTTCCGTGTTCTGTGAATGCAGATTTTTAAGTTGCCAGTATTATTCCTTCTTTAATTATTGCGTGATATAGTTAGGAATGCCCTCTGTTCGCTTATGTGGCCGGTCAAAAGGAAATCCCTATAGCCTGGAAATATCTGTGCAAACTAGGCGGAGATCAATGTTTGTGAAATGTTGTGAATTACATAATTCACCTTATGGTAATGTGCTAGTATCTATTTCATGTGCTTTGCACTTATATGCCTTCTTTGCAACCTACTTACGGATTATAATTTGTACTGAGCCGTCCAACATACACAGATAACTGAAGTATTCGTGTTTGTTATTAGTGCAGGGCGCAGTGAGTAGACATGCGAGCTAATGCACAGCAGACGGAGCTTCGTGGAGTTATATGATTTCTTCGATTAATGACAAGAGTTCAGGGTGGTTATGTACACTAATTTATGCCAAACTCTGCATGTACGTGATGTTGTGGGTTAACATGTGCATGGTTCCAACTTAATCTAAGATCGATAAGACTGGATCAGTATAACGTTGTCGTGGCTAAGACTCGTAAGTCTTAGAAAAGCGGCATAGGGAAGAAAATTAAAATTTCCTTAATATATGGTGAAACAAACGGTTTGGTAAGTGCCATAGGCTTTAATGTAAAACGGTCAGGGAACACATGGGTGAGGAGTGTAAATAGCAATCCTAATTCACGTAACGTTAAGGAGGCATGTGCATTATGAACCGGGGTCGAAAATTTGTGCAAGCATTAGGTACACCTGCTATAGCTGCAAGTATAAATAACTATGGTTATGATTTCTGATAGTTATGCCCCAATATAATAAAGCTGGCATCACCACTTAAGTAATCACTCTTCATCGATAACAACTTTTATGAATTTGCTTTAAACTGTGCTCGACCAATTACTGCAGGCGTGCAATAGTAGTTTTTGAGAACTATTCTGAGGGCTTTATTGACCAAAGTTTCACAGAGGTTTGAGCACCTGGAGTCTAAAGGAATCATAGCACAAAACTTCCGATTTCACATTATCTGTGGTCTCACTGAATTTCCGTATTTTCCGTATGATGCCAAGGTATATAGTCTAGTATCCACTATTACTGCCTCTGTAATACAATTAGAGAAGGACTCTCTATACTGGGCGTTCGTGTGTATTAACGGTATGAATATAGCCCATGTGATCTGCACACGTTCTTCCGACCTATCTTAACGTCTACTCTCAGGAAATAAGCTATAGTACATCCGTGATATCACGGCACTCCTTTCAGGCCTATTATCTATACTTGGCTGTACTACTACATGCTTAGGGCATGAAGTTTTCCAACTTTCCATAATCTAGCATTTTTTAAATCCCATTCAGCCTGCATAGATACTGTGGGCTGACTCTGGTGTTGTTTTTTATCGTGTGAATTGCACAGTTAGTGCCCATTTGATCACAAGCACTGCATAAAGAGCTTAGCATGATAAGAAGACGAGATAGAATTTCCGCAGTGGCGTGAAGTGGAAAATTACACTTTCATAGACAAGCGTTCTAGCAAAACATGTTAATAACGGCCTCGGAATGTCTTAGGATCCTGTCATATCCAAAAAGATTTATCAAGCTTACTTTGTTTCATCTATTCTATAGACATACGAAAAGTGCCCTGTTATCCAGATTCCGCCGTATCTACGGACATGCCTGTTCGCTGAAATCCAAAAATCTCTTTGCTTTTACAATTATGATTCACCTGCGCGATCATCCATGCAACGTGAAACGCGAAAGCATGCGCCCAGTTCAACGAAATTTTTTTCAGACCGCGGGTCTTTTGACCATGGCACTCACTCTCAAGCGAAATAGCGACGTCGGATTCCCTGACTGTGCTCATACGGTAGCTAACTTGCTTGATTTTAATAACTAGCAACCCTCGCAACAGAATTCTATCAGGAAAAAAGAGCTTTATTTAATGATATGAATTAGTGTTACACATTTGGAGGAAAAACGTTTCCGAAAACCAAACATATGCCTATATTGTATGCTTTCTGTATATACTTGCATTTATCATCTTGGCTTCACATAAATAGGGTTATCAAGGGCAATGCATGTACCCCTAAAATACATAAACATATATGTGAATTAATTATAAAATCAAGTAAATGTGCCAGTGAAACTGTTGTGGTTAGGATATAACCTGATCACATTCTGTCCACCCGCCAGTTTGCTATTGGTGCTACCAAACTATGAACCACTGTTTAAATGATCATATTGTTTATTACTTGATTATTTATCTTCACATAACACATGATGACGTACTTCGCGTTTCATAAGGTGGTAGTCTGTCAACGATCAGACATACGCGTTTTATCTGCGGACTGATAGTTGCCTCTAGTGCGACCCCACAAAATACACTCCTCTGATGCTAAAACTCCAGCACAAGCACCTGCAACAGACTAGTGGAACAAAAACATCATATGCGACGTCTGTAACACTTCACACCAACCATGTTGCCACTGTCCCTTCGCAGTAACCTTTTTTATCCTCCCTCCACAACATATAGCATGATGGGTTGGAGTACCAAAAAATGATTTCCGACCAGCCTGAGATACAGAGAAACCTAAAGGTATGGACACGGCTCTGTCGAGAGTGCCGGTGGAACAATGTCCGACAACACAGGAGAAGACTCATTGACACTTTCCTCGGCACTGTTGGAGGTTCAGCCACGTCCGCCTGGCCATTGTGGTGCTGAAATGCTACAGTCTTTCCTGGCAAGCTGTAAGACTATTTGCCAGTCTCATATCGATTGGCGGGTTATTTCAACGAAATTAATACCTGAAATCAAAGGCAAGCAAGCGTTTAGAATTGGGGAATGTAGCAAGTGAAGAATTACATAAGTTTTACGGGCGACTAATGGTAGTAAAAGCTGAAATTCGGGAAGATTTAAATTATTATTATTAAGATGAAAATGGAGCTAAGAACCAGCACTCTATCTCCTAAGTCATAGGGTTCAAGATTACCAGTGTGTTATTCATACAATTAGGAGTTATTTTAAAGTTTCGGAGTAAGAGTTTATGAATAAAATGTCTTTGAGTATATAACATGTTCAGAACGGATAGACACGTTATTTAAACCAAAGTATGGGCAGTAATATGCAGGTAAGGAAAGAACAAACTTTCAACAGAAGCTTACTTTTATTTAAGGTTGGTAGAAATTATAAGAAATAGACCCAAAACTTTCAACTTTCAAACTTTCAACAGAAGCTTACTTTTATTTTTGGTTGGTAGAAATTATAAGAAATAGACCCAAAACTTTGGGCAGCTGTGGTCGTAGTTCTATCGGCTTGAGGCGAGAGATCTAACGTATAAGTGTATCTTAAACCCAGGTCCTTGATTGAGGCAAATTCAGTCAATAGAGTGGCATGAAAAATAAGGGATTTGAGAAACCTTTAAGGCCCAAAGCACATGTATCAACACTTTAAAAAAATCCAGAAACAAACAGCAGTTTTAGGGTCTTTACCGATCACTAATAAGTCACAGATCCCATGAAGTAGGTTGTCAACAAAGACTAGGAAGCCCTTTACCCTCACCTGTGTGGAAGTATTCTTGCTCGATTCCGCGAGGTTCATGAACCAACATTTTATTAAACTAATAACTTTCAAAAATATTTGATGTACATTTTATGCCTAAAAAACCTTTCCCAACATTTTAATCCTTATTTATTTTTCAAAACCTATATAAAAATTCGTTATGCCTTTAACTCTGTACACAAGTCCATCAAAAATGTAAAATAAAAAGCCAAGACATATCAAGATTTTCAAAGTTCATATTTTGAGACAACCAGCGTATTATTCCATCCACGAATAGGCATTCACGAAGTGGGGGAAGGATTACTGTAAGCTTGTTGTCTGAACTGACAATACATATGCAACGTAGCAAAAATGCGTGGCATGGACGGAGCATACTACCAACATTCATTCTTTACAATATTTATTCGTGTCTTGAGTTTCTGGCTTTTCCATATGCTGCCAAATGTTATTTCTAATAACAAGTCTACTGCTTCTTGAAAGATCTATTCTTTGCCTCCCTGTGTAGTGATTAGTAAAAAAGGTAGCTTTATTCATTCAACTTAGCAGGCTGAACTTTATGGAATTCTATTTTCGTAAAATCCATTTATTTAGATCCTTGACCTCATGGCGAATCGATCAGATCTATTGGGTCTGTTACGCGACTCGACTGTCGTCTGCTGCTTAATTTCTAACTGCAGCGACTTTCACCATGCATTAAGTGTACGATATGTATTGCTCTTTTATTAAGATGAGACGTAAATGCAGAGAGAATGGAACAACAATGAAATGCGCGCACTACAGAAAAATGTTCGTGATGTTTCTGGTTTTATTGCTGAATGTCGGGCGGTGGGTGTGGTCATTTACACACACGTACAATTTGCTTCTGGGTAACGAATTGGCTTAAGACCTTTATGTGTCACCTTAAAACCTAGGTGCATAAGTGGGCATTTCTTGATATCAGACAGCTCCCATCTACATTTCTGTGATGGTTTGTTAATTAAATGCTTCCACATGAGTGCTTGTGATGTTAATACGGGTTAAAATGTGGGTTAGTATGAATTTGGTAAGAACTGACCTAGAGTGGCTTACAATAACAGGAAGTCACAGTTAATTTTCAATCCCTTAAAGATCGTGTGCCTGGACAACCAAAACCATCCGAGTCACAGGTAATGACGTTAGGTTAGCGAGTCGCCTCCTATTTATTATGTAACCGGTGACTGAAAAAGTTGATGAACAGGCTTACCATCATCATATGGAAATTGAAGGGTGATTGGCACCGTCAGTGCAAGTGTATGCAGGACAGACGTTTGTGCACAATACTTGTCATCAAAGAACGCGGACTTTAGCATTTGTTGGTTTTTCTACACGCGATCACACCAAACCTGATCAAAATTTACCGGATTTGAGTGTTTCGTCTTCCATGTTGAGAAGGTACCTAGGTTGGTTGTAGATCTACAAATGGCTTCCTCATGTCATGTCCCGTATTCCACGCGAGATAGGTATACCTACGTCCTAAATGTAACCCTAAACCTACTACAAATTAACCGTAAATATCAGTTGTAGGCTTACATTTATCAAAAATGGAATCCTATCATTAAGCTTCAAGGTAGATTATCCCTAAACAAAGATAATAATTTATCTGTTGTTATGCAAGACCACGCGCATCAAAGGCCTAATATTTTCTTGTTTTCTTTGAGAGATCATATACAGGGAAAGAAAGTAGACTATTTTGACGGAATACTTATTAAACTGTTC
This sequence comes from Schistocephalus solidus, assembly GCA_017591395.1. NCBI lineage: Eukaryota > Metazoa > Platyhelminthes > Cestoda > Diphyllobothriidea > Diphyllobothriidae > Schistocephalus > Schistocephalus solidus. Next base: position 252,659 of record WEDG01000375.1, on the reverse strand, counting down.
ATATGGAAGGATATTAGAGTAAAAATTTGAAATTTAGACGAAAACCTGCTCTCTATTTTCCATCTGTTCACGATAAATGAGTGCATCATTGAGGTTTAACTCAAGTGTTGATCATAAATTGTTCCTTTTATTTTAACAAATTCACAATATTATTTCAGCTTAAACTCAGTGAAAAGTAAGCGATTACGTAGGCCAACCTTTACTCAAAAATATACTGAGAATTTCAGTTAAATTACCTACCCGAGGCGATTTAAAAATCCTTTTTCGAAGTTTGGATTTGCGACACCTCCTAAGAAGACACCCTGAGTTCCACTTTCCAAGAAACCGTATAACACGAAATTTGACCATTGTTGCGTTCTGCGAATTTTGCCATCTAGAGTAAGATATTGAATACTGCCAAGTGCGTCCAGCTTATCAGCTACAAAACAAGTGAGAAAGATTAGACAATAATTGGTTACGAAAAATGGATTTATGATAAATGTTTCAATATGTTTTCCCTTGTAGAGTGTCACCTGCATCTCCTGTCAGTGGTCACAAACTACGTGGCAGTTCGACCGTCGATTTCGACGAGGTCCACCGTATGCTCCACACCAGGTGGTGCAGGGACGGTGACTTGCGCGTGAATTAGTTTTAAGTGATAGTAGCCTTGCGCTGCAGCTACCGCACTCTCTCCTCCTCCCCCACCTGAGTCCGGTGTCAAGACAGAGTCAAGAAGACCGGAGATGGGAGAGGGCGCAGGTGGCTGGCGCGGCCTAAGCCGCCCCTGGGCGTGCCACCACACCTGGCTCGGATCCCACGGAGTGGGAGTGCCATAAAGGCCACATTAAGAAGGAGCCATTGCAGCCTGACTCTCAGTCCGCCAGTCAGCCACTCCACACAAAACACACATTGGGCTGACCACGCGGTCCGAGTTATCCCGTCAGTTGGCAACCTTCCAAGCCACGGCTTTTAGCGCACCGTGATAGTTTCAAGCGCGTCAGATTGTTTATAGTGAGGAAAATACGCTGAGCTCTCGACCTCACTCTCTCCCCCACCCCACAATCAGACCACTGTCCGAGCCAGTCCAGTTGCCTGATGTGGGAGTGGGCGCATTAACTGACGGATCGGCGTACCCGTCTTCGCGCGCCACAGCACGACCTGGCCCCCATAACGCACACACCAGGATTCACAAACTCAGGGGATATGGAGCAGCCATCGCCGTCTGACTCCCCAGTTCACTGGTCAGCCACTCGACACACACAGCACATACACTGAGCCGACGGCGTGGTCTGGTGGAAGCGTCAGATTGGCAGACTTCTCAACCACGGTTTCTAGGAAACCGTGATATACTGTGGTAAATGGTGATTGTGAGAGTGTTGTCGATGCATTGGTGTAGGTAGTGTGCGCTGATGTAGGTTAGCCTACGGTGGTTTACCGGAGGTTGTCATGGAGGCGCATGTGTCCTAATAGGCCCATGCGGTGTGTAAATGTGCGAAAGCAGTTAGGGCAGTGAAGGCGGGCACGTCGACTGTATGTCGGAGCCCCAGGCACTGGTTCACCAGCCCCATGCGATGGATTCGCAGGTGACCGACCAGGCCGATGCGTGAGTTGAAGTTGCGGGTTCAGTGTGGGCAGGAGAAATCGGTAGAGGCTGGGAGGATGTCATTGCTGGTAGTGGGGGGTGGCAGGGGGCACTAAGAATGGCAGGAGCGGAGGGTGTGCATGGTGTATCGGTGTTGTCGGCATTGTGGTTAATTCCGCTGTTATGGATGCGCATGTGACCGAATAGGCCTATGCGATGAGTGAATGCGCGAGGACAGTGAGGGCAGTGGAGGCGACGACCTCTGCTGTGTGATGGTGCTCAGGCACTGGCTCACCGGTCTCTGTACGATGTATTCGCAAGTGACCGACCAGGCCGATTCGTGAGGTGAATGTGCGGTCGCATTGAGTACAGCTTAGGAGAGATTCCCCATCGCTGATGGTGGTGGTGGTGGTAGTGAAGGCGGTGGTGGTTGCGGTGGTAGGGGGTAACAGGCGATGAGTAGATGGATGTGGTCTCTGTGATGGTGGGAGCAATGGAATTGATGACAGGAGTGAGGGTAGGAGAGTCGAAGGAGGGTTAGCAGAATTTGACGTAGAAATTGGAATTGTCGGATTGTTTGTGCATTGCGTCCGAAGATGTCCAACCAGGCCGATTCGCGCGCGGAAGATGCGTTGACAGCGCGGGCACGTTGGCAGGGCCTGGGCATTGGCGGTGTTGGTCCGGGGCGCTGGTGACTTTCGTGCCGCTCTTTTTGGCCTTGGCAGCGGCGATCCGGTTGGCCTCATAGATCGCTGAACCAGTCTTCACTGATCTTCTCCATGCCGGTCTATCCTGGGCGAGGTCCTCCCCAGGTCGCAGAGTTGATTTGCAGTTGCTTCAGCGATGTCTTCAAAGTGTCCTTGTAGCGTCGTTTTTGACCTCCCTGCCTGCGAGAACCCGTAGCGACATCACCGTAGAAAAGTCGTTTGGGTAGTCGCTCGTCGTCCATTCTTACCAGGTGGCCGCTCCATCGCAGTTGCACTTGCCTCAGCATGGCATGGATGCTGAGGATTCCGGTCCGCTCCAGGACTTCCGTGTCCGGGATCCTGTCTTGCCATCTCAGCTTCAGTATTCTGCGGAGGCAGCTGAGATGAAAGTGATTCAGCTTCCTGGCTTGGTTCGAGTAGACGGTCAGGTTTCCGCTCCGTAAAGGAGTGTCGACAAGACGACGGCCTTGTACATCTTCAGTTTGGTGTTCAGGTGAATACCGTGGCGATTCCACACGGAGGACTGCAGCCGGCCGAAAGCCTGACTAGCTTTGGAGATCCGTTGGGCAACCTCGTCATCGATTCTCGTGTTGCGCGACATCGTGCTTCCTAGATAAGCGAAGGTTTCCACGTTTTTTTGAGTAGAGCACCGTTGACATAGATTCGAGGAGCATTGTATTCTGCGCTGGGTGGCGGCTGGTGCATGACAACTGTTTTGGCTGTACTGATTGTTAATCCAAAATCGGCGCAGCCTCCGGCGAAAGAGGTCCATGCTCCTTTGCATGTCCTCCTCAGTCACGGTGTTAAGGGCGCAGTCGTCTGCGAAGAGCAAGTCATGGACTGTAGTCGTAGACACGCGCGTTGGAGCCTGCATACGCCGACTGTTGAGAAGGTGCCCGTCAGTTCTGTAGGCGATGCGGATACCAGGCTGCTCATCACGGTAGGCGTCCATCAGCATAGCCGAGAACATGAGACTGAAGAGGGTGGGGGGCCAGTACGCAGCCCTGCTTCACTCCGTTGGTCACTGCGAATGCTTCGGATACCGTCCGTTGTCAGTGACGCGCGCCGTCATCCCGTCATGAAGCTGACGTACCATGTGCGTGAACCGCTTAGGACAGCCAAATTTCTGCATGACTTTCCACAGTCCGTCACGATTCACCGTGTCAAAGGCTTTCGTTAGATCCACGAAAGGTAGTGTATAGGTGAGTTCGCATCTCCTGACACTTCTCTTGTAGCTGGCGGGCGGCAAAGATCATATCGGTTGTTCCGCGGTGTCGGCGGAAGCCACATTGGCTTTCCGGAAGCAGGCCCTGCTCTAGGTGACCGTTAAGACGATTGAGAAGGATACGGGCGAAGATCTTCCCCGCGATGTTGAGCAACGAGATGCCTCTGTGATTATCACAGAGTTGCCGGTTCCCCTTCCGTTTTGTAGAGATGGACGATGGTCGCGTCTTTGAAATCCTGAGGAACTTGTCCTTGGTGCCACATCTCCTGGAAGAGTGTTGTGAGTTCTGCCATCAGCCGGGGCCCACCGTGCTTGTATACTTCCGGTGGGATTGCGTCAGATCCCGGTGCTTTACCGCTGGAAATCTGCTGCACGGCCCGGATGGTTTCTGGTAGGGAAGGCGGAGATCCAGGTCATTGTTCGTGTCCACTTGAGGGAGCCGGTCAATGGCAGCATCGGAGATGGCTGATGAACAGTTAAGGACATTTCTGAAGTGCTCGGCCCAGCGCTTCCAGAATTTTGCGATTTCTCTGTCAGCAGTGTTGTGCCGTCAGAGCTGAGCAGCGGTGCGGACCCCTTGATACACGGGCCGTAGATGGCTTTGATGGCTTTGGAAAAGTTTTTCATTTCATTGCGGTCCGCATACCCCTGGATTTCCTCAGCCTTTCGGATCATCCAGGCATCCTGCATCTCCCGCAGCCGTTGTTGTACAAGGCGCCTGCATCTGAAGAAGGCTGCTTTGGTGGCGTCAGTTCGAAGGTCCATGTAGGCTTTGTGTAGTCTATTCTTCTCCGCGAGTAAGTTGCTGATGTCGGCGTCATTGTCGTCAAACCAGTCCTGGTGTCGACGGTGTGCGCGTCCGAGTACATCGAGGGCGGTGGACTGGATGACATTTCGCAGTTGACACCATCGTGTCTCCACGGTAGCGTTATCATCTGGAGCATGCAGGTCCTCCAGTTTCTCGGTTATTTGGTTGCTGAAATCAAAACGGTGAGCAGGCAAATTTAATAAAATAGTATTTAACTTACATGGCGGCCTCTTACCTTGGGGCCTTCGTCGGGGGTTGCAGTCGGAGCCTCATCTGGGAGATGACAAGGCGGTGATCTGTCCAACCATCGGCATCGCGGATCGCCTTGGTTACCAGCACGTCCTGTCGATCTCGCCTCCGGACGAGAACATAGTCCAGCAGATGCCAGCGCCGCGACCGAGGGTGCATCCACGTGGCCTTCTCCCGCGTCGGAAGGCGGAAGAAGGTGTTGGTCAGCAGGAGACGGTGTTCCGCACGTGCGCAGAAGAAGGAGGCCATTATCGTTACAGCTACCGAGACCGTGGGGACCCAGCACTCCCTGCCAGGCAGCGTGGTCCGTCCCGACGCGGGCATTGAAATCACCAAGGACAATTAACTTGTCCTCTTTCGGCACAGTCGCCAGCAAGGCGTGCAGGTCCTCGTAGAATTTGTCCTTCGCCGCATCAGAGCTCGTCATTGGGGGAGCGTAGGCGCTGATGATGGTGGCGAACTGGTCTCCCCGAAGAGGCAGGCGGAGGCTCATCAGGCGATCATTGATACCCTGCGGCAGACAGGGGCAGACGTCCCACGATGTCGTTACGAATGGCAAAGGCAACACCAGCGTCGCGTCGCTCTGCCTTTGGCCGGCCGCTCCAGAAGAAAGTGTAGCCGGCCCCCACCTCCTCCAGCTGACCCTGTTCAGAGAATCGGGTCTCGCTGAGAGCAGCAATGTCCACCTTGTAGCGCACCAGTTCCCGAGCGACTAGCGCCGTCCTCCGTTCCGGCCGGTTGCTCTTAGGATTGTCTAAAAGGGAACGAACATTCCAGGCTGCTAGTGTGAGTGGACTCACCCGAGCAGCCTGGAGAGTATGGCGAGGGGGATGGGGACGGGGGGTATTGTTGTTTGTTTGAGTTTTACGACCGCGTAGTTTGCGATCTGCGAGCCGCGGCCGGCTGCAGAAGACGTGAGAACCAGCAATTTTTTAGGGCACATTTTCTAGCCCCTTCCTCCGCGAGGAGGCAAGCAGTGCTATCCCTAAATAGGGCTGCTCGGACATCCCAGACGGCTGCCGAACTCCACTATGGGTCACGGTTTTGTTTTAGTGGAAGAACGACCCGAGTTAGTCTGGGCCGCCTACGGGGTTGCTGTCGCCCCCACCGTAGGACTTTTTGAGAGGGGGGAGGTGGGAAGTTCGGGAGTCAGGCATACCGGGTGTGGAGGCACACACAACACCGGAGACCCTCACCTGGTTTAGCCCGCCGGTCGTGACGGTTGCCCGGGGTGTGGCCGCTGGGAAGAACCCAACTTCGAGGAGCCACAGGTGAGAGTCGGGTACCAGTTAGAGGCGGCCACAGGAGCATTCACCACCTGTACGAGACAAATGGAGCGACCAAATGCTATCTGTGTAGTGCTACCCCTAACTAGTACCCCTACACCCCACAAACTACGTAGCCACGTACTCAATGACTTACGTTAAGACAGCGTGGACGAAAATGGCTGAATATGTTAAACAGTGCGCAAGTAGTAAACCGTTTAACTTCTAAACACAGCCTTGTCTTTAATATGCCACATAGTTTATTTATACTCGAACACCTAGTAGATTAAATTTGATGAAGTTAAGATAACTGGATAGTAAATTGATACAGAACTGTTTCAACCATATTCTGAATCGATTATCGCAAACCTAATCTTAAAATCAATTGAGCTGATACAATAAAACGTGCGCACAAAATTCCTCCCTACATTGGTAAGGATAGTTTTGCTGAGTTGAGCATGAGAAGCGGTTGTATGTTTGTGTCCCCTGTCGCACACCACCATGCTGCTTCGAAATTTTAACCAATCTATGCGCTTGAATGCATTTACGATCGGCAGTGAAGGCGAATGTCGTTTAACGATACACTTAGGTCCGTTCTTTTGACAAAACGTATGCCTCTTAACTGGTAGGTATTGTCTGCAAAACATATGCGCTGTCTGTGATCTTGCATTTCCCATCATGTTTATACCTGTCTGCACGCAATTTGCATACACTCTAACAGAAGTCTCTCCATATTTTTGTGAAATAAGTCTAAATCAATAAACGGGTGAAGATGGCCATCCTTGGTTGCCTCAGTCCGTCTAGTTGTGCCATGTTCGTCTACTTCACCCAACCTGATTTGTTTTTACACAAGAAATTGGTTGAGTCGGGCCGAAACTTTATGAACATGCCAAAGGTGTCATATTGATAATGACTCCGTTCAGGTTAAAAGTTTATCTGACAACGGTTGAACTATCCGGCAAGTTATCAGCAGTTAAGGCCACGAAATTTAAGCAAATAATGCTTGTTTAAAACCGCGTCTTGTTGATATGAGTGAGACAAGAGGATCGTAGCCTGAGAACAGATGTCATGAACAATGTCATCTTCCACGCCTCAGTCCGCTACCTTAACCGGTCAACTATCCGTCGCTGTAATTAGGCGTAAGTGCCTGGTGCGGCTTCAACCAATTTGTATGCCTGTTTGCACATCCCCGTGAAGTGTGGATTTGGTTTGCCTGCGAAACCAGAAAAACTTTTCTGTGTCATAATCTAGACAGAACAGCCCTCACGTGGCAAATAGTATAAGAAATACTTTCAGGTGATAAGCCGTGTTTAGACATCGGCTGACTAGAAAGTAGTACAGCAAATGTCGTCTCACCAAAAATGAACTATCGGATTACAAACAACTAAACCCGTCGTTCCAATTAATTTTATGCGAGTAATATACCCCCAGCTACTCCCTGCACGCCTTCAACCTACGTACTTTCTACCACTGTTATGTCATTGTCCAGTTAACCTTCCTAAATTTTTTCTAAAACCTGCAAACGTGCAACACTGAATTTATTTAAAAATCACTCGATTTTGCGATTTTTTCAGTGTAGCAAGTAACCTGAGAAGGCACTATCGTCAGTTATGACGACAAAATCCTGATCAGTTAATTAAAGCGATAAAAGCCTTGCGCTAATTAACGTTTCCTATAGAGGACGTGGCTTGCTTTCATTCAAGTAAATACAATAAAATTTGGCGTTTATTAATCATTTATAGTTATATTCCAAGATAATATTCTAAGCGTTATATATTTTGGAAAATAGCTCTTTAAAAGATCACATTAGTGTTAAAAGAATAGACGTCCATATGTGTACTACTATTTATTCGCAATAGGCAACCGGAATTCGGATAAGTCTCGCTCTGGTGCCAATGAATAAACAATATAATGTGACGATATAAGTGTTATGATTTAACAGAATAATCAACAATATTGAAACGTTTGAATGTAATACATAAGCATTTTAAAGGGATTTTCAATGTTCATATGCTGTTTTGTTATTGACGTATGAGTATTTGCCGACGTTGATGGTGGGTCGAATGTTTATTGAAACGAATAAAGATTAATTTATCTATCCTGATTTACCAGTAACACCTTAGTAAAAACTTGCTGAATAATAGCAAGGACAGGCAATAGCGCATCACATGTATATAACATTACATACGTAAACACATTCAACTAGCCTCCATGGTAAAGGTTAAGCGTAAGATTGGAAAAGAAAATATCACACTTCCATTCTACGACAATTTGATAATTTCGGATTTCCCAAGTCCTGGGACATCTAGTCAAGATTGCCCATTTCATTTTGCTTTTATAACAAAAGGACTGAGGAGCTTTTCTTTGATCATCAATTGCACGTTGTCTTTGAGGATATTGCCTCACCCTGCAAAAATGTGGTTACTTGTGAGTTAAGAGACAGCAGAAGGGCTCACTTGACGTTGTACTTGAGCAAAGGTAATATATTCAATTAATATTACCGATAGGACATCCTGTTTACTTGCGGTCCGATTTATGTCAATATGAGTAAATGTTGCTAGGATGATGAATAAGCAAATATTGAATCCCACACGAATTCGTGATTGGCCGTTTCGACAAACATTTATTACCACTACTATCTCTACAGTCCCAGAATTTCATAGTGTTTTCCCTACCAATATGCGTAAGAGGTTTTCTGATGTTAAAAAATTCAACATTTTAATGTGGAAAAAACTGATGTTAAATGGGTTATGTTGTGACATTATATTGAATTAAATTTATAAACACTAATTATCTAAAATACCCCTTCTATGCAATGGTCTGTTTTTCCACTATGCTTGGCCTAAAAGCTCGTGCTGTGTACATTATATTTTCAAGCAATCCCCCCAGATAACTGTCAGGAAAGCAAATATAAATTTCGCGGACCAAGGATTAAAAACTCATTTTATTCCAATCCTAATTACTTAGGTCCGGTAGAACAACAACGAACCGGCCGAAATAAGAACACCAATGCTAAACCACAATATCACATTCGGCTTAACATAATTTGTGGCAACAGAGAGCGCGAATATATATATATATATATATATATATATATATATATATATATATATATATATAAGGACAGCTTCAATGAGACACGTCCAATCTGTCATTTCACATGCACGAATGCTAACTGATCAGATGAGCTTCAGCTATTGAACGTCAGTAACGACCGCGAAGCAGCTGTCTGCGTCTGGCATTTTGTATAACATGGGGCTCATGTCCTATAACACAACGTAGAGGGCTTGCGGTGGACAGAAACAGATCAAGCAAGATCCCCGTGACACACTTACTTGTCGTTTGATGATCCTATTGCTAATTGCCTATTCAAAAGACGACTTGGCGAGCATACGCGCTGCTTTCGATAACTTCTCTTCAGGCCAGTACAGTTATAGGGAAACGTTGGAACGCAGTAAAAATTTAAAACATGAAACCTGCCAAGGTTACTGTGGAAAAGAAAACTCTATTCCTCAAAGTGCCCTTTCAAGGGGATTCGGCTAGTGAACTCCTGAAAAGACGCCTTAACCAAGCCGTTACACAAACGTTCCCAGCAGCGAAACTTCAGATAGTGTTCTCAACCAACCCTCTTTTACGAGGCGAAGGCAAGGATAGGTTGCCGGCTCAGACCACCTCCATGTGCATTTACTCATTTACTTGCTCCTGTGGAGCAGGTAATATTGGTCGCACGAGTCGGCGCTTATCCAAAAGAATAAAAGAACACATCCCAGCATGGCTGAGCAAAGGGGAAGTCAAGAGCATAAAAAGCGCCATCATTGCACATCTTGTTGACACCGGGCATAGTGTGGACCCCAGCGAAGCTTTCCGCGTAATTTATAAGGTCCCACCAAACTACCCCAAGCTACTGGGTCAACGTCTACTAGCAGCAGCAGAAGCGACTGCCATTAGTTTGAAGAAGCCGGTCTTGTGCGCATAAAATAACCTCGTACAAGCTCCGTACTTAGCTTGGGCAACGGCCGCTTAACTGCATGCATCCCCCGCGTCATCTCTGTCCTCCCCTTCTCCTAGAACGGCTCTACCAAACACTTACTGCCGCCTATCACACTGTCTCTTATCACCCTCCCCCTATGCGCATTCCTCAGATAACCCACACAAATGGACGAACATTATCGATTTCATGTTTTAAATTTTTACTGCGTTCCAACGTTTCCCTATAACTGTACGGGCCTGAAGAGAAGTTATCGAAAGCAGCGCGTATGCTCGCCAAGTCGTCTTTTGAATCGTTTAAGGGCATTTTTGCAACTTTATTGCCTATTGCTTAACGATAGTCTGTAAAGACCGCGAACTAAATTTCTGCGTCTGACATTTTGGACACTGAGAGCTAGCTATGTATTATACGTGGGACATATCCTTTGACTGAATGCTGGGTTTCGTTAGTAGCAAGCTGGCTATCACACAGGCGGGTAATGAAAAAGATCCTGACCAATGCAGTAATGTCTGAAATCCTAATTTAATTGAGTATATACCTTACTAATTTAATCCTGTAGTGTACTGATGAACGGTACCGACAGTGAAATAAATTTCTGCGCCAGAAAATCTGCACCCTTCGTATGTGTTCGTTTGGGCAGCACACTGCCCAAAAAGGGAGTGTAAAACGCTTAATTGACTTGTGCTTTTATGTCCTGTATCTAGTTCTAGAGCATACGGATGATTTCTTATGATCACGAAAAAGATTTTGACGTCAGCCATTTTGTACCCTTAGTGTGCCCTCCTTTTATTATATTTCGGAAATGTCCTATGACCCAATATTAGTTTTCGCAAGAATACAGTTGGCGAGCGGAAAAATGCGTACCGAGCAAGATCCCATCATAAGCAGTCAATTTGAAACTCTTCGCTTACTTCACTGAACCTCAATATGGTGAACTGATGATCGGTTTTGTGACTGAACAGCTGTCTGAGTCTAAAATTTACAACAATAGTGTGGCTTCTAGGTGTTATAATATCATATAGACGAGTGTTCGTTTCGTCAGTAACAATTTTCGGTACTGCTGATCTGTGTACAATCTGAAACTATTTGCGATTTTGCATACCTAGTGTTCCATATATATGTATTATATTTTGTACTATGACTCATGTTTTCCTTCCGCAGGATAAAAATGGTACGCGGTTCCAAGCAAGATTCTATCGAAGGTGCTCAGGTAAACAATTTATCATTAACTTATATGGACATCTATATTTTTGATTTTGAAAGGTCAGAACAAAAAAAACGTGGTTCCCAGACCGCATTTTCTTCTAATTTATGTTCGGGAACGCACATTTTTGATTCTATTGGCAATATATGGGGAACCAGCGTCAAAACCATATATATGAAGAAAGAAGGCTCGTCAGGAAATTGAGGTTTACTCGTGAATTTTTAAGCTGGTTACACCAAACCGTCGTCAGACGAAATGAGAACTCGGAGTTGGGATTGTCACGCTGGAGGGTTTGCGGGCACAGAGGTTACATCGACAGTCTGACGCCATGGTTGGTTGGGGGGCCGTGAATCGTGTTACGATAGCTGTCGCATGTGAGGGGAAGGGTGCTAGAGTTTTGAAAGTAAGTCACGTGGCGGGAGATGCAGAATCAGTGAGGTTACACTTAGCTAAGCATTTGTTGTTTTAAGGTGGGCGCAAGTCAGTGGACCGTGCACGCAGACCTTCGTAATGCGCATCCAGATCGACGTGGCGGTGGATACTGTTTGTGTCGGAGGGCCAAGATTCGAGAAATTCGCGTGCCTGTTTAGTGCTTGCCATGGCGACCACTTCGGTCCCCTCCCAATTGAAGCGGTGGTCGCAATCAATGGCGTATGCAAACACGAGAGACAAGGGATCGTGTCGGCAGATGGCCAGTTTGTTTTCGTTTATGCGGGTCCGATGTCGTCGATCTATATGGCCTACGTAAGCGCAAGAGCAATTTGCACATGGAATGCGGTAAATAACATTGGTTTACTGCTCTTTGGGTACGGGATCTTTAAAACGTAATAGTGCTACCCGCAGGGAGGACGCTGGCTTGTGAGAGATGCAGATGCCAAATCGGTCTAATTGTCGGGCGATCGTATCCAAAATGCCCAGCATGTATGGCAATGAATTGAATTTCTTCGGTACAACCTCTCCATAAGAACTCTGATTTTGTGGCTGCCTGTGATTTCGGAGACAGTTTTTCACGAAGCTCATCGGTTATCCGTTAGATTTGAATAGTTGGAATAAATAGGCAAGTTCTTTCTTAAGTAGATACTCGATGTTACAGTACGTTACTGTTACAGAACTTTTTAGACCTGCTTGGGCTCTGTCTAAAGAATTATTGTCAACCCGATGATAAGCATTACCAACAGCCCAAGGGTACTCTAATGGGTTCACCGATATCGCGGCTACTTGGCAAGCTAGTCTTACACTATCTTGAAGAAGCTGTGGTTCAAAAACCTCAGGCCAAAAATGTGGCTCCGCTACGTAAACGATACATTCGTGGTCATAAATAACAGCGAATTGGAATGGCTGCAGCAAAGTTGTAATGGTGTATTCCCCACCATGCAATTCACTTTCGAAGAAGCAACAAGCGACATCCTCCCGTTTCTCGACGTCACTGTGCAAAGATTGAGTGATGGCAAGCTCGCAACCAGCGTCCACAGAAAAGACTCCAATGCCGAAATAATCCTCAACTATGGGAGCAACCATCCTGCTGCCCACAAACGAAGCTGCGTTCGAGCTCTTTTTCACCGCGCCTTCCGGTACTGTAACAGCGAGTATCTACTTAAGTTCACTCTCTGCAGTCGCATTTAATCGCCATCTCCATTCCCCTCCGACACAGGGAGCCCTAACCGTCCCCCCACCTACCCGGCACAAATCCTACCACAATTATTTGCCCACCCCCTCTCACCCCCAGTTGGTTGTCTGTCCTGTAGCACAAACTGGTCTTCTGACCCTTTCACTTTCTGTTCTGTCCATTTCGTTTAACGACCGGCTGATGTGGTGAACTTGAAAATTCACTAGTACAACTCCATTTTTTCTGACGAACCTCCCTTCTTCACTATATTATCTAGGAATGCACTCTACCTCAGCCATTCAATATATTTTTTTGAGAGTCAAAAGCTTATTAGACTTTGGGAGAAATTCGCAGAGGGACAGGCGATTACTTAGGAGCAGCTGATATGTCTTCACCACTGTCACGATCATGATATTCTACCAAAGCCTATTCGCTTCAAGCCCACCTTGCCGAATGAAACTGGAAGACAACTTGCGCGCAAATACGGATTTCGGGTTTCAAGTGCAGATATATCAGACGTCCACCATTGTCTTTGCAAATTTGAAATGAAAATATTCGACCTTCGAGCACGATGCGTTTCAGCAATACCTGAAAACGTATTCGAGAACGTACTACAACGAATAAATGCCACTGCTATAGACTCCGGAACAAAAAGCTAGCAGAACTGCAAGTTAGACTGCAATCTCTTCTCTGTCCTCTCAACGGAAACCACAGATTGATAAAAGTTGGTAACCGTTCCAAAGGGATTCTAACATCTGCTAAAAATTGGCCTACTATCTAAAGGTACAAAATTTAGCCCCACCGCCTTCAAGCTTCCTAGCGAGCCTCGAATCAATCTGATCGACCTCTGCTGTGCCGGAAGACATGCTTGCGGACATACGCAGCTGTGCCATTAGTCTCCCTTTGGCAAAAAGAAACACCACCAAGTCTTGCCCATCGACGAAGAAAAAGGGACTAATATCTCTAAAGACAGACGATAGTATAGTGATTGTATCTGCTGACAAGGGTGGCGCCACCGTCATCATGGAAAAGACTGCCTATATCAGCAAAGCTAAGTAAGTCTCCAACGACAGGGAAGCCTCCACACCACTCCCAGAGGATCCAACTAAAAGCAGGCCGCATCCGTAAAGAACAGGATTACTGGGCTCGCTCGATTGAAACTCATAACCTCCGATGACTCCATATTTATTAATCTCCTATTGCACATGCATATGGCCTCCAAAATTGCACCAAAGAAGGTGCGCCATTAAGGATCATCATACCACTCATTGGATGGCCCACTTACAACTTCGCTAAATGATTTTGTGTTTGCCTGTGATTTCGGAGACAGTTTTTCACGAAGCTCATCGGTTATCCGTTAGATTTGAATAGTTGGAATAAATAGGCAAGTTCTTTCTTAAGTAGATACTCGATGTTACAGTACGTTACTGTTACAGAACTTTTTAGACCTGCTTGGGCTCTGTCTAAAGAATTATTGTCAACTCGATGATAAGCATTACCAACAGCCCAAGGGTACTCTAATGGGTTCACCGATATCGCGGCTACTTGGCAAGCTAGTCTTACACTATCTTGAAGAAGCTGTGGTTCAAAACCTCAGGCCAAAAATGTGGCTCCGCTACGTAAACGATACATTCGTGGTCATAAATAACTGCGAAGTGGAATGGCTGCATCAAAGTTGTAATGGTGTATTCCCCACCATGCAATTCACTTTCGAAGAAGCAACAAGCGACCTCCTCCCGTTTCTCGACGTCACTGTGCAAAGATTGAGTGATGGCAAGCTCGCAACCAGCGTCCACAGAAAAGACTCCAATGCCGAAATAATCCTCAACTATGGGAGCAACCATCCTGCTGCCCACAAACGAAGCTGCGTTCGAGCTCTTTTTCACCGCGCCTTCCGGTACTGTAACAGCGAGTATCTACTTAAGTTCACTCTCTGCAGTCGCATTTAATCGCCATCTCCATTCCCCTCCGACACAGGGAGCCCTAACCGTCCCCCCACCTACCCGGCACAAATCCTACCACAATTATTTGCCCACCCCTCTCACCCCAGTTGGTTGTCTGTCCTGTAGCACAAACTGGTCTTCTGACCCTTTCACTTTCTGTTCTGTCCATTTCGTTTAACGACCGGCTGATGTGGTGAACTTGAAAATTCACTAGTACAACTCCATTTTCTGACGAACCTCCCTTCTTCACTATATTATCTAGGAATGCACTCTACCTCAGCCATTCAATATATTTTTGAGAGTCAAAAGCTTATTAGACTTTGGGAGAAATTCGCAGAGGGACAGGCGATTACTTAGGAGCAGCTGATATGTCTTCACCACTGTCACGATCATGATATTCTACCAAAGCCTATTCGCTTCAAGCCCACCTTGCCGAATGAAACTGGAAGACAACTTGCGCGCAAATACGGATTTCGGGTTTCAAGTGCAGATATATCAGACGTCCACCATTGTCTTTGCAAATTTGAAATGAAAATATTCGACCTTCGAGCACGATGCGTTTCAGCAATACCTGAAAACGTATTCGAGAACGTACTACAACGAATAAATGCCACTGCTATAGACTCCGGAACAAAAAAAGCTAGCAGAACTGCAAGTTAGACTGCAATCTCTTCTCTGTCCTCTCAACGGAAACCACAGATTGATAAAAGTTGGTAACCGTTCCAAAGGGATTCTAACATCTGCTAAAATTGGCCTACTATCTAAAGGTACAAAATTTAGCCCCACCGCCTTCAAGCTTCCTAGCGAGCCTCGAATCAATCTGATCGACCTCTGCTGTGCCGGAAGACATGCTTGCGGACATACGCAGCTGTGCCATTAGTCTCCTTTGGCAAAAGAAACACCACCAAGTCTTGCCCATCGACGAAGAAAAGGGACTAATATCTCTAAAGACAGACGATAGTATAGTGATTGTATCTGCTGACAAGGGTGGCGCCACCGTCATCATGGAAAAGACTGCCTATATCAGCAAAGCTAAGTAAGTCTCCAACGACAGGGAAGCCTCCACACCACTCCCCAGAGGATCCAACTAAAAAGCAGGCCGCATCCGTAAAGAACAGGATTACTGGGCTCGCTCGATTGAAAACTCATAACCTCCGATGACTCCATATTTATTAATCTCCTATTGCACATGCATATGGCTCTCCAAAATTGCACCAAAGAAGGTGCGCCATTAAGGATCATCATACCACTCATTGGATCGCCCACTTACAACTTCGCTAAATGATTTTTGTGTTTTGCCTGTGATTTCGGAGACAGTTTTTTTCACGAAGCTCATCGGTTATCCGTTAGATTTGAATAGTTGGAATAAATAGGCAAGTTCTTTCTTAAGTAGATACTCGATGTTACAGTACGTTACTGTTACAGAACTTTTTAGACCTGCTTGGGCTCTGTCTAAAGAATTATTGTCAACCCGATGATAAGCATTACCAACAGCCCAAGGGTACTCTAATGGGTTCACCGATATCGCGTCTACTTGGCAAGCTAGTCTTACACCATCTTGAAGAAGCTGTGGTTCAAAACCTCAGGCCAAAAATGTGGCTCCGCTACGTAAACGATACATTCGTGGTCATAAATAACTGCGAATTGGAATGGCTGCAGCAAAGTTGTAATGGTGTATTCCCCACCATGCAATTCACTTTCGAAGAAGCAACAAGCGACATCCTCCCGTTTCTCGACGTCACTGTGCAAAGATTGAGTGATGGCAAGCTCGCAACCAGCGTCCACAGAAAAGACTCCAATGCCGAAATAATCCTCAACTATGGGAGCAACCATCCTGCTGCCCACAAACGAAGCTGCGTTCGAGCTCTTTTTCACCGCGCCTTCCGGTACTGTAACAGCGAGTATCTACTTAAGTTCACTCTCTGCAGTCGCATTTAATCGCCATCTCCATTCCCCTCCGACACAGGGAGCCCTAACCGTCCCCCCACCTACCCGGCACAAATCCTACCACAATTATTTGCCCACCCCTCTCACCCCAGTTGGTTGTCTGTCCTGTAGCACAAACTGGTCTTCTGACCCTTTCACTTTCTGTTCTGTCCATTTCGTTTAACGACCGGCTGATGTGGTGAACTTGAAAATTCACTAGTACAACTCCATTTTCTGACGAACCTCCCTTCTTCACTATATTATCTAGGAATGCACTCTACCTCAGCCATTCAATATATTTTTGAGAGTCAAAAGCTTATTAGACTTTGGGAGAAATTCGCAGAGGGACAGGCGATTACTTAGGAGCAGCTGATATGTCTTCACCACTGTCACGATCATGATATTCTACCAAAGCCTATTCGCTTCAAGCCCACCTTGCCGAATGAAACTGGAAGACAACTTGCGCGCAAATACGGATTTCGGGTTTCAAGTGCAGATATATCAGACGTCCACCATTGTCTTTTGCAAATTTGAAATGAAAAATATTCGACCTTCGAGCACGATGCGTTTCAGCAATACCTGAAAAACGTATTCGAGAACGTACTACAACGAATAAATGCCACTGCTATAGACTCCGGAACAAAAAAAGCTAGCAGAACTGCAAGTTAGACTGCAATCTCTTCTCTGTCCTCTCAACGGAAACCACAGATTGATAAAAGTTGGTAACCGTTCCAAAGGGATTCTAACATCTGCTAAAATTGGCCTACTATCTAAAGGTACAAAATTTAGCCCCACCGCCTTCAAGCTTCCTAGCGAGCCTCGAATCAATCTGATCGACCTCTGCTGTGCCGGAAGACATGCTTGCGGACATACGCAGCTGTGCCATTAGTCTCCTTTGGCAAAAGAAACACCACCAAGTCTTGCCCATCGACGAAGAAAAGGGACTAATATCTCTAAAGACAGACGATAGTATAGTGATTGTATCTGCTGACAAGGGTGGCGCCACCGTCATCATGGAAAAGACTGCCTATATCAGCAAAGCTAAGTAAGTCTCCAACGACAGGGAAGCCTCCACACCACTCCCAGAGGATCCAACTAAAAGCAGGCCGCATCCGTAAAGAACAGGATTACTGGGCTCGCTCGATTGAAACTCATAACCTCCGATGACTCCATATTTATTAATCTCCTATTGCACATGCATATGGCCTCCAAAATTGCACCAAAGAAGGTGCGCCATTAAGGATCATCATACCACTCATTGGATCGCCCACTTACAACTTCGCTAAATGGTCGTACCGGCAACTGAAGCACCTCAATGATGGATCACAATACAGCATCAAAAACTCTCAGGCATTCCTCCAGAAGATACAAGGCCTTAAAGTAAATCCTGATGAGTGTGTTCTATCGTTTGACGTGGTTGCCCTGTTTTATTCAATGCCACATGATTTGGCCATTGAGAGTGTAACACGGTGCCTGCAAGATAATCCAATTAACATCCCAATACAACACGTTTCAGAAAGGCTTAGGCTCTGTCTCAAGAACTACTGTCAATTCGATGGAAAGTTCTATCAACAGGTTAAGGGTACCTCAATGGGCTCACCAATATCGGTTAGACTGGCAGAACTCGTATTGCAACAACTAGAACAGGAGGGTATGTGAGCTTTCAGATCAAAAGTGCAGGTCCGATACCTAGATGATACATTTTTTATCATAAAGGCCTCCAAAGTGGAGCAGTTGCATCAGAGCCTGAATAGTATTTTCCCAGCTATTCAGTTCATTCTTGAAGAGGCAACCGGGGGTTATCCTCCTTGACAGAGTATCCAAAAACGCAGTGATGGCGGCCTCGCAATGAGCGTCCACCGAAACGGCCCTAATGCCCATTTTATACTTAGCTATGAAAGTAACCATCCTGCAGCCAATAAAAGAAGCTGCGTTTGAACCCTTCTCCGCCGGACCCTTCGTTACTGTAGTAGCGATGATCGACGCAAAAAAGAACTCACTAACTTATATCGGTTATTCTGACTCATTGCATACTCAGTCAGCTTTGTGAAAAGTTGTCTCATAAACCAGAGGCAACCACAAACCATCGACGCTAATGGAGAACTATGAACGCGAAAATGTTACTCCCTAATCTACATGCAGGGCATCTCTGAAGTGTTCGCCCGACAAATAAACCTGTTTGGTATCTCCATTGCGCACAAACCGGCATCGTCCTTGCGTGCACCACTATCCCGAGTAAAAGACCCCATTCCCAAAGAGCAGCAAATTAATGTCCTTTACCGCATTCCATGTGCTAACTGCTCTTCATCTTAGATTGGTCATACCGGCCGACGACTTGTGCAGCGTAGTACCAAACATAAACTAGCCATCCGACGACGCCACCCGTTGTCACTCGTGTTCGCACACGCTCTTGATTTCGACCATCGCGTTAATTGGGACGGAACCGAAGTGGTTGCAATGGCTAACACCAAACAGGCGCGGGAATTCCTCGAAGCATGTCACTCCAACACAAACAGCATCAACCACCATGCCGATCTAGATGCATATTACGAAGGTCTACTTGCACGGCTCACTGACTCGCGTCTACCTTAAACCAACAATAGCTTATCCATGTTTGGTCAAGTGGAAATCCACAGATGCGGTATTCTTCCCCTCCCCGCCGACGCGTGAAACACAATGGGGCCTTTAACACCTCCCCAACACCTCCCAACATTTATCGTAACACGTTTCTCGTCCCCCCTCCCACGGACGTCTGTCAGTCCCCCACCAAGCTCTCTAGTGTGATAATCCCAACTCCCTATTTTCATTTCATCTGACGACGGGCCTATAACCTGCTTGAAAATTAACGAGTAAAACTCGATTTTCCGACGAACCTTCTTGCTTCATATATATATATATATATATATATATATATATACATATACATATACATATACATATGATAGTGTGCGGCTCACCGATCTGCTTAAGGAACAATTATGTTCCGTTGTGCCCTGGAACTCAGACAAGAGCCCTAACAGGCGGTCGCATAGTGACGTGTAGCATATGTTGATAATGTGGAACCGACAAAGACAAGCGAGACCGGAATGGCCATTTCTGGCTTATTAGCCGTCATCAGCCAGTCATACCCATTCCCAAGTGTGGAAATAATTTCTGAAATTATTAAGTGCAGGACATGGAGTCAGATGATTCGGACATGACTTTTAAGGGTCAGACCCGACATTTCAATGAACATTCGGGTCGAAGACAATCAACCACTGTGGAATAACCACGTAATGCCCATTCTACAAACAAGTAGTATGAATCTTATATGGCACAGATATTATACCGTACTTCCGACCTAGTACGGAAGTACGGTATAATATCTGTGCCATATATATATATATATATATATTGTTAATGTGGAACCGACAAAGACAAGGGAGACCGGAATGGCCATTTCTGGCTTATTAGCCGTCATCAGCTAGTCATACCCAATCCCAAGTGTGGAACACCTGGGATTCGAACCCGCGATCTTTGGTATTTGAGTCTAACGCTCTACCATTGAGCCACGGGCTCGTTGCTTTGTCGGTTGCGATCGGGAATATGATGATAGTGTGTGGCTCACCGATCTGCTTAAGGAGCATTTATGTTCCGTTGTGCCCTGGAACTCAGACTAGAGTACTCACAGGCAGTCGCATAGCGTCATGTAGCATATGTTGTTAATGTGGAACCGACAAAGACAAGGGAGACAGAAATGGCCATTTCTGGCTTATAAGCCGTCATCAGCCAGTCATACCCAATCCCAAGTGTGGAACACCTGGGATTCGAACCCGCGATCTTTGGTATTTGAGTCGAACGCTCTACCATTGAGCCACGGGCTCGTTGCTTTGTCGGTTGCGATCGGGAATATGATGATAGTGTGTGGCTCACCGATCTGCTTAAGGAACATTTATGTTCCGTTGTGCCCTGGATCTCAGACTAGAGTACTCACAGGCAGTCGCATAGCGACATGTAGCATATGTTGTTAATGTGGATGACGGCTAATAAGCCAGAAATGGCCATTCCGGTCTCTCTTGTCTTTGTCGGTTCCGAATTAAGAACATATGCTACATGTCGCTATGCGACTGCCTGTGAGTACTCTAGTCTGAGTTCCAGGGTACAACGGAACATAAATGTTCCTTTAGCAGATCGGTGAGCCACACACTATCATCATATTCCCGATCGCAACCGACAAAGCAACGAGCCCGTGGCTCAATGGTAGAGCGTTCGACTCAAATACCAAAGATCGCGGGTTCGAATCCCAGGCGTTCCACACTTGGGATTGGGTATGACTGGCTGATGACGGCTAATAAGCCAGAAATGGCCATTCCGGTCTCCCTTGTCTTTGTCGGTTCCACATTAACAACATATGCTACATGTCGCTATGCGACTGCCTGTGAGTACTCTAGTCTGAGTTCCAGGGCACAACGGAACATAAATGTTCCTTAAGCAGATCGGTGAGCTACACACTATCATATATATATATATATATATTGCTAATAGAAGGGAAGATGCACGTCCCCGGACATAAATGAGAAGAAAAGGCGATCTTAGGGACTATAGGTGTATTGTCCTGACGTTTCATAAGTATACAAGCTTCCATCGTCGGAGGTGAGTATCGTACCGCGTCTCACAGTATTTATAGGGGGTGACAACCATTCTGTAACACAGGGTTGGTTATACGGATTTACCTTAACAGTGTATTGAGGATGGGGTGGGGGGGTCCATAATTGGCTTTGGCGTTCATCGCCGGCATACACACAGTTAGCATCTCTGTAGTCACCGGGGCGAAGGAGGGGGGAAGAGGATAATTGCTGTCAATTGGCATGTCACGCGTCGAGGGGCGGCGTTTGACAGTTTGCAGCCCTCGCCCGCGTCCACATTGACCTTAATTGGCGCCCTGGGTTGCTAGTCCTGTTTGTGTCCTTCTGACTGCATGTGTCCTTGTCTGTCGGGTTAGTGGTTGATGCGGCAGTATTGATTACTGCGCCTTCATCGGCCCCGAATTATGGCGTGGTTACGTGCATGTCCGTCCTAGGTTCTCCTGTGGTTGGATTCACGTTTGACCTAATTCCATGTTTTCTCTTACGTTCGATTAGCTGCGCCCGGAGGGTTTGGTAGGCTGCCGGAAGGGCGACACAACGGTTGATCGACGTAGTCTTCGTGTGCCAGGCTTCAATTGTTTCCCTGGTTACGCGGTCATTTCCTCGAACCAGGATTTCGGCGTTCTGGAAGGCGCACGTGTGCCTAGATTTTGCACAGTGTTCCACCACCAGGGACAATGGGTCCGTTCTCCTTACTGCCCGCACGTGTTCGGTAACATGGGTCTGCAACCGCTTCCCTGTCTCTCCGACGTAGTTAACTTCACAGGAGTCACATTGGATCCGGTAGATGATGTTTGGCGTCTCACCTCATGGAAGGGAGACTTTCGGTCTCATAAATAGATTCCGAATGGTTGAATCCGGTCGATGGGCGATTCCAATCCCCAGTGGTGAATGTCCGGGAAGACGGAATTCAGGACGCTATGGAATTCTCCAATCATTTCTCGTTTGATGATGACGAAGGTATCGTCAACGTATCGAGTCCAAAACATTGGCCTGTAGTTTGCGAAAACCAGAGTTTCAAGCTTTTGGAGAACTGCCTCAGCGATGAAACCCGAGAGCGACGATCCCATTGGCATCCCTTTGATCTGCTCGGATGCGGTTCCCTCTAAGGTGAAGTAGGTCTTCAGACAGAATTTTTAGAGTTGGACACGATGCCCCACTTCACCGACTCGCCTACGTCATCGTACTGCCTCTCAAGCAATTTGCTTACCGTTTTGACTGCTAAGTCCTGCGGGATTGAAGTGAAGAGAGAGGTGACATCAAATGACACCATGACCTCGTCTGTGGTGAGTCGCATCCCCTGAGCCGTTCCAGGAACTGAGTAGCTGAAGTGACGGTCGTGGCTGCACCCGAGGTGAGAGACCTCAGGTGTCGGAACAACCATTTAGCCAGATTGAATGTTGATGCGCCACGCAATGACACAATTGGACGGAGGAGAATATCGGCCTTGTGTAAGTTGGGTAATCAGTAGAACCTCGCTACGGCCGCATCTGTTGGTTTAACAGCCAGTCTTACCGACTTACTTTTTACTTTGTTTGTCTGCATATTGGCAAGCGTTTTGCTAGCTGCGTCATCAGCTTCATCATCGGTTCACCATCGCATCGAAGGTACGCCTGTCGATCCTCGAGCAGGTTGTTGGCCTTCTGAATATAGTCGGTTTTATCCAAGACAACTATATATATATATATATATATATATATATATATATATATATATATATATATATATATATGGCATAATTAAGTTTACATAGTACCATTTCATAGCTAAAAACTAATTTATTTGATCGAAAACCATCAAATCGAAAAAAAAACAACTTTATTGAAGGTCAATTAGTTAAGGCCTCATAACGGACAACAGTGAAGGATAATAGGATACGAACGACAAAATAATATAAAATAATAAGAATACAACGTACTTGTATTTTGTTGGTTTTAATATGGTGTGTAATACTTCTGTTAGTTGGGAGAAAATATACACTGCTAGGTTGCCAATTTTGGTTTGGCCATGAGGCCTAAACTCCAAGCTTTGGTTCATTGAATTCTGTTTCCTTGCCTTGTCCTTGGTTCTTTCGGTTAGTGCCACTAAACTTTCGATAAGATTTAGGTCCGACCTGCTGGCTGGAATACAAATGCTTCAAAGTCCGCAGGCTGGCTGTTGTCAAAAAATTAAACTATAGGCGTACGCTAAATTAGAATCATACCGACTTTGATCGGTGAACAGGGGCATTATCTTGCACCAGTTTATTGTCCATGTGGCGCTGGTGACTGCCACTAAACCGAAGGCATCCTTTGCGATATCGATGGACATCTTGCTGTTTATGGTCTCTTTTATCGAGCACCATATCGGTCACTCTCAAAATTTGAGGGCCTTTCAAACCACTAGCCGTCGACAGTTCTTGAAATTCGCCTCGAGTTAGTGTGTTCCTTGGGGAAGTTGTTTCCACAAATAACCACCTGGATCAACTTCGGAGGCTTATCTAAAAAAGATTTCATCTTAAAAGTCAATGTTTATCCAAAATTTAAGTCTGTACTTACTAGAGTACAGCATCAGCATCGTTCACTAATTAGTTTCCTACTTAATAATGGCTTTATCACTGCATTATGCTGATGAAGGCTGAATTCCTCCATCTTTCTAATTATGCGTGGAGAGATCATTGACAAATTATGTCTCTGAATAGTCTTTCTGGACATATAATGGTATCTTTTTAGTGTACGACAAATAAATTTGTCGTACTGTTTGCTAGTGGGCCACTTTGGTTCACGTTACTTAAGTCTAGGCACTCTTCTATGGTTAATTATTCTAGAAAGTGTGACCTTGTAGAGACCGAAGACGTTGAGCAAGGCACAGACCGATTAGTGTGACACGTCTGGAGAGATTCCAATGGGAAATGGCTGAACATTATCATTAGAAAGGCTGGCTCCCCTGTACAAACAATCATAATATGAAATGATGCAATTATACTTAAAAATATATACTAACAATTAAGAATCTTGATGGCGTTTCCAAAAGCATAGCGTTTAAGAAAATCTTCAGTGCTACAACGTTTTTCAATCTGTCTGGATAGAGGATGACACCGCATGTCGGCTAAACAACCGGCGGGGAATGCAGTACTCTCGGGAACTGCAGGAAAGTGCCAGGGGAGTGCTGATGAGAGAGGATGAGAGTGAGTGCATTACTGCGAGCGTTGCGGAAATGGGTGTCAGTGGCTAAGAGGGAGAGGGACGACGGCATCTTCACCAACACGCGATGACACCTACTGCATCCCAGATCCCGCCAAAAGTGCTTTTAGCCCATTTGAACATTCCTGTCAGTTCCCTTGCTCGTTATAGTCTGGCTAAAATCAACAATAATAGCCAATGACACACGTGACAGGCCTTCGGCTGTTAATTTCCGTACATGCTCGATGTCTGCGTTGGTCAAGAAATGCTTTGACCTTTTTATAGCACGGTATTGGACGGAAAGCTGCCAGCAAGACACTGTTTCCTTTAATATATATATATATATATATATATATATATATATATATATATATATATATATATATATATTCGGAATATATACATATATATGCAGAATAACATAACCGTCAAAGACAAGGGAGACCGGAATGGCCATTTCTGGCTTATTAGCTGTCATCAGCCAGTTATACCCAATCCCAAGTGTGGCACACCTGTCATTCGAACCCGCGACCTTTGGTATTTGAGTCAAAGGCTCTACCATTGAGCCACGAGCTCGTTGTTTTGTCGGTTGTGATCGGGAATATGATGATAGCGTGGGGCTTACCGATCTGCTTAAGGAACATGTAAGTTCCGTTGTGCCCTGGAGCTCAGACTAGAGCTCTCGCAGGCGGTCGCATTGCGACGTGTAGCATATGATTAAATGGAACCGACAAAGACAAGGGAGACCGGAATGGCCATTTCTGGCTTATTAGCCGTCATCAGCCAGTCCTACCCAATCCCAAGTGTGGCACACCTGGGATTCGAACCCGCAACCTTTGGTAATTGAGTCGAACGCTCTACCATTGAGCCACGGGCTCGTTCCTTTGTCGGTTGCGATCAAGAATATGATGATGGTGTGTGGCTTACCGATCTGCTTAAGGAAAATGTGTTCCGTTGTGCCCTGGAACTCAGACTATATATATATATATATATATATATATATATATATATTTATTTATTTATTTATTCCTTTGTGTCCCAATTCTCGTTGCTGTAAAACAAAACAAATTCACTGAAAGTAAAGAATGTTGTGAGGCTCAATTCAACGAATTTGGCGGTGTACTTTTATTTAAGTTGTTGGTTAACTTCACCACAACTTTCCTGAAGAACTTCGTCAATAGTGCTAACAGTGAGGCCTACAGTAGCAGTTCATGATTTGCTTGCAAGTTGTCAAACACCGTGCGATAATACCTTTGCCATAGTTTTCTGCATTTTCAATCACCGAATGTCATCAACGTTAATGAGTATTAGCGTAACTGTCATTTGGAACTTCTTCCGTATCTTCTGACTTTTCGTGTCCAAATTACTCTGCCCAGCAAGAATCTTAGAACTGATTTTGTTGGGTATGAGGCTGCTTTTGTTGACTATATGGCACTCTAGCTTACTTGGCATCTCAGCCCCTCTGCGATCTATCGACCGTGGAGCAGACGCGTATGGAAATCTTTTCATGCGTTTGAACTGATCTTGCAGTGTACTCAGTATACATATGATGCTACACGATGCGGGATAATTTTTATCTACACACTAGATGCTTGGTTCCTCTAATGGTCATATTCACCCCCGCACAGAATCGGGTGAATACGCGAACTAATTCTCCGTCTGGAGAGTTTGATCATAATATCTAGGCAGACCATCTCCTCATCAATATATTTTCCAAAACCATTCCCTAAAAATCTTGACATTACTAAGTGCTGTCAAATGTCCACGGAATTATTAAACATACATGTACCATCAGCGAAACAGCATGTGTGGTAGACATGTCTGAATTCTCGACGTTAAGCGAAATTTTTACGTAGAGACAAGATCTTAAACAGCACAGCTACGAGTTGCCAAGCGAAGCCATTCATTGAATACAGTTTCATGTAAGATGCTATATCAACCTACTGTTATCTAAGGAATCAGCCACTTCAAATAAATAACTTTGCATGCACAACCCGGTTTGCCTATATAACCAAACACAACTCCGCAATTATTTTCCATTCTAACCTCAGTATAATGTTTTTTAAAATTTTCAAAAAATACTAACACAGTAATCAAGTGGTCTACATAAAAACCCGATAGGTTTAACACTTAGACACTGAACACAAATTAACTTTGAAATATCTGCCTCAAGTATCCTACAATTAAGTCAGCCTAATTAACGAATATGTCTAGACTTTTGTGCCTAGACATGTTGTCTGCAGCATGCCTGTCTGGTCCCAGTATAACACGCGTGCCCAATAACAACGGGGCATACTCTCGTCGTATCCCGTTTATTTGAGAATTCGGAACGGTTTATAAAAGAAAATGTCTATCGTTCTTTGGCAAACGAATGAATTCTTTCATAGCGGTTCACTTTTTGATTTATGCTGCTAGCTGTTGTTGGACTGTACAAAGTATGTTTCTTCTTAAAAAATTGACTAGCATTTTGACCAATGACAACCACAGAATTTTGTAAATTTCTTATTGATTTATCTTCTTCTTTTGTTCTCAGGGTCTGCTAGACCACATAATATTTTTATATACGTACTCAAAGGTTTAAGAACGGCTGGTGACCTGAATAGGTCATCAGCGCGTAGTTATATCTTTTAGAAAATACTGTTTGTCATATCGTTACTGTATTTATAGTTACGTACATTTCATCAATATCTATTTATTCTACAGATTTACCAAAATTTATGTTAAAATAAAGTCAGTTACTGCATATACATTGATATATCAGAAATACCAACCAATACCTATTAAGAAGAATATCATGTCAATTAAAATAAAATAAATGTAAACAAATAAACACATACATGGGCTTTTATGCAAATTAAAACATTTATTTTTTCATCGTGCTTAACTCAAGCAACCGACCAGTGATTTATTGACATTTTCGAAATAAAAGAGGATGGGTATTACGGAAAACATAACGTTTTATAAGACTTATAACTTCAAACTATGAGCTTTTTGTATGCTTACTAGCATACACGACTGATAAATGCATGGCAGCTCTGGTAAGGGACAGCTCTACTATTTTAAGCACGAATGCAAATGAATATTTTTCTAATATATTTTACTTTCAGGAGTTCCGAAATGCCCACGAAATGGATACGACATAGTGCCCAGTGATGTTATTGAATATTTAGTGCAACAAGTAGGGGAGCTTTGGGTGGAGAAAACTATACTTAATGAAACATGGCGTTTTAAAATCAAACTTATAACAGCACGGAAATCTTTACTTTTTGACTGCGAGTTTAAACGGGACGTATCGCCTGCGAACTATTTGCAGTATGGATGCATATCGCGAGCACCTTTCCTGGAAGTACTTATACAAAAAAGTGTAAGTAACTTTTTGAAGAATGATCGAAAACTGTTAGCATGCTTTATGTACAATCTTCCCTATAGGATAATTGCCAAATTAACCTTGAATTTTCTATTATTAATTTAATAAAATGCTAAATATTTTTCATCATAGAAAAAAATATCAGAAGGCCTAATGGATTTTAGGCGTAAATTCCAGCGCAATTGGTTTTACTTACGTGGTTTCGTATTAAAGGCAATGATCGATATTACTTACTGGAAAAAAATCAACAATCCACCCAATATGATTCGACTGTCTTCTCTGCTGCTTTCGTCTCCAAATCCAGAAGCGTCATATAACGCCTATGGTGAACTAGAGTCGAATTTATTGCAACAGCTCAATATAAATTTAAGTGAATTCTGTATGCTTGTAAATAAAGCTTTTTCAAATATTCGTTTAACTGATTGTCATCAATAACTATCGACAATGTGTGACTTTGTAAGACGGCAGTGGTACAATTTTCAATATTAATGAATAAACGTGTTTTTATTAACAGGATTCTACCTTTTTACTGTAACAGCGTACTGCATTTACCATATACCGAGTAGGCGCATGGCCTAGAAAGGCATTTAATCGACATTGTGGCTGTCAGTATAATGATCGTTAGAGAAAAGATCCCAGTTATAACGCATATGCTGTGAAAGTGCCTGAAAGTGGAACAAATGTAATTTAACAATGTTCCTTCTATTTTCTTTCTTTTGTGTATTGAAATTTCCAATTGGGTCTATACGCGAAATTAAGCAATGGGCTAAACTAATTTCTAAGCAACTTAAACGTAAAATGGATACTTGCCATTTTTTTAACTTTACCACTAGGATAGAACTATGCATACCAGATTAGTGACTAATATGTATCTATACACTGGCATTAATTTCGTCTTTTATACCTCAGGAGGATCTCTCGCATTTTTCGTCAGAACCGATGTGGGTTCACTACTTCCTAAATTATACCATTATAGATAAATATGAACCGTATAGTGGCTTAATAGAGTAGAGTAGAATGTGAATTCTGCTTCACTAGGCTGTCGAGCACGCTACTGTAGGCAATACATAATAATCTTTCAATAGACAACATGGCAAGCACGTGTTTTCGGTCAATTCTCCTCGGGTCTGTACAATTACAAGAGTAAAGAAAATATAAGTGTTTGACAGAGTTTACAAACCTTTATTTGTTAATATCGATCCTTCTTACGCCGTCCACATGCCAAGGTCGGCGTGTTGAGGTCATTGGGACTGGGGTAATGGGGGAGGTCGGCTAAGGTGTGAGCAACGTTCGAAGGTCCAGTACGGGGCGTGAACATCACCGTCAAGTACGAGGAGTGAACCATTGTTTTCAGGGGGTGGGGACGGCACGTGAACACCACGCGAAGATGGGGTTTATCACGAAAGAGACAGCGCCTGTATATTAGCATCTCCTGACAGCACAGCGCTGGTTACGCTAGTCGTATGACCACGGCCTCCCGTTGGCGTAGGCCCTTACAGAAGGTGACTGGTTTGCGATACGGAAAAATGCGTACACCGTCTTAGAAGATAGAGTCAGTTTGGTTTTCAGACATTTTTTGCCTATGAGAGGAATGTCACAACAGTTGCAGTAATGTGTGCGCGTTTTGATGTCTGAGAGTGGAAATCTTTGCGGTTGATGTTAGCTAAGATTGACTGGTGGTCACATTTGACAGTGTCATGCCTTGAAGTACAACGCGAACACCGTCAGCCATATTGGAGTGGAATTATGCATGAAATTCAGTCGCATTTTATGGAGCTCTCTCGTGAATGTCACATTATTAGTTTGTTGGATAAAGGGCCATTCAGATGCGTTGGGATAATGACGCTCAACTAAGAAATTTTTCAAGTTTAAAAGGCATATATGAACACCTGACTACCGATATCCTTGCGATGAGCTGGCGCAGTTCAAAAGTCAAAAGTGCGAATTTTTTAGGCCAATGCGATCGCGATAAGACCTTTTGTTTCTAGGAAATTAGTTTGAAGGAATTTCAGCTAGCTGAGCTTTGCAGGCAGCGTATGGCTATCTGGGACAACTACTATGAAGGAAACATAATTTGAAAAACACTCACTGCCAGCATGAGGGATATTTCAGTCAGTATATTGCTACTACACCTAATAAGTATACTTCTATTTCTACTAATTCTACTACTAATACTTCTAATGTTAATAATATCGCTTACTCCACAAGGTCACATAACGGAGGGTAATAGTTCTTTTCGGCTGACTGGGGAAATACCGTAACGTTGTCAATACCGAGTTACTTGCTGCGATCGTTAGCCATTCACTAGGGATCGAATAGAAGGGCAGAATTTGACCGGTCATAAAGACAATCACTTAAAAGCGAGGTAGACGTGAAAATACACCCCTGTGCTAACATAATCATTGTCGTTTGCTCAATGTCTAAAGGATAGTCTTTAAAGACCATAATGAACGTGGAGTAAATGTAAGCCTGTTGACCGGGGAAACCACTGCCAATGGGGAGGAACAGAGCAACCCTCGTAATTACCAATGGGTTACATAATAGTCACAACTAGGGTGTGACGATAAAGTCTATGATGGTTTCCTCTACTGGGTACCACATCAGTGAACTTATCAAAATAATTGGCAGCAAGAGGAAGGGGCTTCAAATTCCAGGAGGAAAACTTCAAGCGTCCAAATCCTGAATGTTCAGAAATAAAATGTATTACAATCACTTTATTTAGCTGTGGGGATATAATCTTATCAAATGAAATGTGAAAACATGTAATGGGGACGATAATTTTATTTGGAATAGAAAGCAAAGAAACCATAACGTTTTAAATGCCACAAGGAGAAAGTGAAACTTTCCTGCGTGATTTGTGATAAAGATGGATATTTTTAGTTGAGTATCCAGATGGGTGCTGTCATTTGAAAAAATAAAACGTTTGTGCAATTGTGTACAGTTAAGTTATGAATGGTAGGTTAGCTTCACCGCAATGATCAATGACACAAATCAGTTCGGTCAAAAAATAAATAAAAAGAGCACACAGTTAAAAAGACTCCTTGGGCATTTTTATGAAAAAATTTATGTATTGAATGGAGTTTGTGGCTTTTTAAGGAGAGGAAAAAATATCGCTCGTGGGAGAAAAGCATATGCGTGAGGAAGGACCGACATACTGATAAGAGCGTATGAGTGATCAACACTCTCCTCATCGTGGGAGAAATCATGCAACGACAGGGACTACTTTTCACCACCCCAGGTGTAATCATAATATGTATTGACTTGCTATAAGCATAACCCTGAAGGAATCTAGACATGGGAAACCCTAGCAGGCATCATCAGTACGCGTAGGGTCGAACGAGGGAAGGATCGTAGAAGTAGCGTAGGTCATGGTCAAAGTACCAGTGATGCAACCATGATACACTCATTGCTGATTGCTGAGACCACAGACAGAGGAACCCGACAAGACCGTCAACAGTCCGTGTATGGTTGACATCAGGAAAAAGGTGAAGGCTGCTTTAAGGCACTGCAAATGCAACGGCGGACGTAGATGAAGCAGTTTACAGAGGGACATAAAAGAGGAGAACAGGGAAGACCGTGGGTCATCAATATTTCCCAATGATGGTCGAAATTAAGAAGGGAGGAATATGTTTTTTTTTAAAAAGTGCAAGAGAAATATAACTGCTTCGCGAAGGGATAGGAAGCAGTATAGCAGGTTGCCTCTAAGCGCAGTACGAAAAAAATAATGGGAGAAGAAGAAGTCAACATAATGCTTTCAATGGGCTTGTTTGCATATGAATAGATGATGAAGTTGTGGTCTGCAAATTGCAGTAGTCAGCTTGCAATTCTGACGATGGTTTTTGGTTATCAAAATAGAGGTGGTTTAAAATGAATGCAAACATATGAACCAATTGTTTGCTGATCATTTTACTGAATGATGGGTTATGAAGATATCTTAGTTCGGGGGAAAAATGATGCATGGAAGACCTAATTTGAAGCCGGTTTTCTAAATTCCCGATATTCCTTTCTGGTGTTCATGGAAAAAGCTATGCGTAAAGGATTAAAAAATAGAAGGTTAATTGAATCAGTGGTATGATTTATGTGCAGTGTTCATTTCAAATGAGACAGTTTATTTGATAACCGTATATCGATTTGCAGGTTATTTCAGGGGAACTGATACGTGGAGGCAACGAACAGAGACCGTTTAGAAGAGAAGGATATAGGAGAAGATATAATCAGTGAAGAATAACGTAGGTTATACGGATGAAAAAGGAGGTATGGGGTTAAATTCTGGGAAAATGTGAACTATTATTAAGTCAAAATAGAAGGCACAAGTTAGGTTTCGGTCTCTGAACCCATAGCATGCCTAGGTTAGTTATCTAGCACTTATTCGAATAGGAGATAGTTGAATGTGTCAAAAATAAGATTTTCCGCGTAAAATGTCTTAAAAACTTTTCAATATTAGAATGGCTACACTCGGTCATTAAACCAAAGAATAGGCAGCATTACCCAAGTTGGGAAGGCCAAACATAAGATAGATAGATAGATTGATAGAAATTATAAGAAATACCACCACAACTCTTGGTGGCTTAGGCCATAATTCCATCGGCATGAGACGAAAAATCTAAATTATTTCTGTAGATTAAATTTAAGTCCTTGATGTTGGAAAATTCAGTCATAGGGATGCCTTGAAACATAACTGGTTGTGGTTTATCAAGCCCAAAGCAAATGTAAGGACCCTTAGAATATGATAATTCAATTGGCCACGTGGTTGTGGCCACGTAGTTGTGGCCACGTGGTTGTGGCCACGTGGTTGTGGCCACGTGGTTGTGGTTTTCAAGCCCAAAGCAAATGTAAGGACCCTTAGAATATGATAATTCAATTGGCCACGTTGAGCTCCACGCGGACAGAGCATACATGTCTGCATGGATTTCTTGTAAGAATATTTAAGCCATATATTTATAGAAGAGATATACGCAGTTAAGATCGTACGCATAAATAAAATACTGTGTGTTTAACTTCAGATAAAATATTTTAAATGTAATTTTTAAGTCGATTTTGAAGAATGTGTGGAACCGTGGAAAAAGCAACATTTTATATAAAGGTATTTGTAGAATGAACAGGAGGAGGTCTTCTGTTAGCCCCTGCAACAATTGTAGAAAAACCTGGGATCATTATTTGAAAAAAAATTAGCCAATCTAGCGTGTCTGTACAATTATTTAATTATTATTTGTTAACATGAGCAAAGTCGAAAAAGGTTCATTTTATTTCGGGCTTTACAGAGGAGGAGACTGGAAAATAACAATGAATTAATGCTTGATCACTTGTTAAAAGGCTTTGGCGGAAATTCATATGCAAAGGCTACACACCATTAGTAAAAATTAAATCTTGAATACTGTCTTGACCAGGCACCGAGCTGAATAATTGAGACAGATTTGAAATCTAAATCATATTGAAAAAGTTCTCAAATTTTGGTGTAGAATTATTTGCGTGCCAGTTGATTTCTAGCATATAAAGTCACCTACGGTTATTTTTACATCATACGGAGCCTCTCAATTTTTTCAAAGAGTTCACTGAGCTGGCTTTCATTGGCAGAATAACAGGGAGGATTATAGATGTAGCCAATTGTGATATTTTTCTTGTGCGAGAGGATGACTGAAACAAAGCCAGTATTTCCGGAAAACGACGAAATGCTTAGACTGTAGGGAAATGTATAATAGATGATCCAATGCAAAGGAGAAAACCACCGCCATGTTTTTCAGTGCAATCTTGTTGATATAAAATAAAATAATTTAAAGCGAGCGTTAAGTCGGAAATTACAACATGAACCCAATATTCTGTGATGCGCAAAACATCTGGGTCAAATTCAAAAGCCACAGTTCATAGGTCAGTCATCTTTTTCTCAACCGATCCCACGTTGAGTTAAACGTCAGTGCTGTTTTTTGGAACGCAGAATATGCTCATTAGTGTTTATCAAAAAGGAAGATTTGGTGGTGAGGAATAGGTGGAAAGTAAAACTTCTGCGGTCTACCATTTGCTAAGCTGTTATTGTTGACTTAATAAGAATTATTGTAGAGAAACGTATTTGCCTCGAGCGCGTTTAGTCGGTGAATATTAAGGTTCCGATAAACGGGACTCAGGAAGTGGTGTCTGGCTTCCAGCCTTTTGATTCACATCAATTTACTATCTGCTAATTAGTATCGATCAGTATAAGAGATAACTCATGTACATCGAGAAAAAGAGAACTAACGTAAAAGATTTCTCGAAAGTTTCTATTTTTCCTACTGATCCAGATAGTAATTTAACTTTAAAAAGGATGTACCCAGATGGTAAAGTATTTCCTTCATATTCAGAGGGAACACACTTTATGACATGAAATCACATAGCTCGGCTTCATTTGCAGAAGTCAATCTACGTGATGTGATGATGCAATTTTTTGTAACTTAGGCCTAAGCATGGTATGATGTATAATTCCAATAATAGAAGATCAATTTCTTAATGAATGAAGAGTATCAGATCCATAAACTACCTTAAAGGACGGTACGCGTGAGTGGATGTGACATCGGTTAGCTGTTACGTAATGATTCTGTTTGACGGTGGCTGAATACTTGGGTGCCATTAAGCTTCATTAAAGTGGACGGATGCCCAGGGTTTCTAATTTTCCAAGAAGATCTACGTTAATCAAACCATTTAGATAAATTAATTACATCTTGAAAAGGCAGTAATCTAGGAGAAAAAAAATTTAAATCCAGTAATTTCTAGCAAATTAAAATTTCCAGCGATCATTTTAATATCAAATGCTGCTTCCGAAGTTCTATTAAAGATTTCCCAGATTTTCGCGTTAGCAACAGATGCTGAGTTAGAAAGATTATAAATGCATCAAAATATTGCCCTTTCCGTGAAGACAATAGAATTATAGATGAGAAGCAGTAAATTTCAAGTAATTAGCACACATTGACATAATGTGAGAAGTGCCTTAAGGAAACCCCTAATATTAAGAAGAGGTCCACCACGAGGACTACTAATGCATTTCTGGTGGTAGAAGTGACCATCGTCTTTGGTAAGTGAAATATTAATAATTAAGCCATGGGTTGAAGATATAGTTATGCATATAATATCGGGCTTCAATTCAAAAGCAACAGCAGTAATTAAACATCTTCTAGAAGACCAAGCATTTAGTAATAGGATATCAAGTGTAATTCAACTACCTTTAATGTGGCCAGAGTTATTTTGAAAAACATGGGATGTGGATAGTTAAGTTAAAGGCGAGTAGTATTAAGGGCATACGTACCAGCGGTTCCAGAAATTAGGATATGTTGAAAGCCAAAATCGCGGGGGCGGGAGAGGGGAAGGCATTTTACTGATATGAGAGTTTAGGAAACTTTGAATAGAAATAAGGTTCTTCGCAGTTAATTTGGAAATAGGAAAGCACAGATGGCGGAGAGTGGTCAGTTATCTTGGTCAGAAAATTGTGAGAAGTATTTCTGAGGAAGCCAGGACTTGCATGGCGCGGGACCATTCTCATAAGATCTATTAACATTAAAAACGGAAAATCTGAGCTGCAACCAAACTAAGAATGGAGACGGTTCACATTCGAACTATTGACAAATTAAAAATTTCATATTTCATTGGTGAGCGGTATGTCAAACAAACCATTATTTAAAGGTATCCAGCGGAGGTAAAAGGCAAGTAAGTTTGCAGATGTTTAGCAAATTTAACTGGAATTTATGGTCCATAAACTCAAAACACGCTGCTTTGCGTTTAAAACCAGACCGGGTTATGTTTTTGAACCACGATATACGTACGGCGTGGCTTGGAATTTTAGTAGTAAAGTTAGGAAGACAACACAGAAAGGGAGAAACTATCGATCAAGGAAGTTAAGATAGAGCCATGGCCGTTTCACGTCTGATTTTTGTAGGGGTAGAAACAATTTATGTTCCAGGTCCTGATCGTGTTGCAGGAAACGTTGATGGGTCAGTCTGAGGTAACAGTCCAGGCGATTACTGTAACGGACTACGGAGGGTAGGAATTGCGCGTGTTTCATGAAGTTTACAGCGTTATGCATGGACGTTTGGACATTATGCTAGGAAGCAACCAATCTTTTTGGGACAAGAGATCCAATTCAGCTGTCAGCTGAAGAAATATAAAAAATATATTTTTTCAGATAACCATTAAAGTTATCTCGTTCAGCAGATTGAGTACTCATCGATTTGCGAAAGAACGCTTTATTGGGATATGCAGATTTGCGGTACGTGAGGAAAGCCGTTTAACATCGGTTATTTAATCGATGAAATCACAAGAATACGGGAACTCGACAGCAATCACATTTCAATGGAAATAATGTCTTCGCTTTCTTCGGTCAAATGCATATTTTGTACCTTAGTGAATGCGTGAGTCAAAACGTTTACATACTTTGAGGGAAATATCTTAAAGTTTACCGTTTAAAGCTTCCACGAGAAGACAATGATCGGATCGTAAATTAAGCATAATATCATTACAGTTGTTTACATTAGACTTAAAGATCTGCCTAGCTTTAAAATTCGGCGACAATGACTATTCTCGGTTTGCTAAAATGCATTCAGATAGTGTGGTTCACGCAGGAGGAGAGCTGCAAACGTGCCGTGATAAATTCTAATGTTTCGGTTTTATTATGCAAAACTTTCGTATCTATTTAGAAACAAAAAATTGTAAGCATATTGCCGAGAGTCAGTATGTTCAAAGAAAAAAATGCAGAATCAAACGAGTAACCATACCCACATAATTTCTTCAAAAATCAAAAGACAATTTCAACTACTATCTTAATTGAGAAAAACTCTATTAGGCATAGGTATAGGAGAAGAACAATATGGCTGTAATTTAAAAGTTGAAAATAATTAATTAATAATGTACTAATAAAAACAATTAGGACAATGACAAATTAACCTGAATTCTCGTTCAAAATGGATTGTTTTGCCAAAAACGCAATTAAATTATGCGTTTTATATGGATATTTTTCTTATAAATATTTGAACTTCGTCTAACTTTAAGCATAAAGCCGAACGCCTTACCCTAGATTTTAGGCGTTTTTATGTTTAATGTTGATAGAATTCCAACACTTATTCTTTGTAACATGACGGCGGAACGTTTAAAGCAGCAGTTAATACTTTCTAAACACTTTCAGGTTTTCCCTGCACTAGGCGTTCCCAAATGACATTCAGTATACTTTCCACATAAGGAAAATTAACATTTACCTTAGCAAGCCAAAAAATGACAGAGACGGTTTATTTACTTATCCTTCTCACTGTTTTATTTATTTTTTGAAATGCCTCATAAGCAGCATCAGTGAACGAATAAGCAAATGCAATTTAAATGAACATTTTGCCATCATAATACTCCGACGATTCAAAACTATTTACTAACAAAATGAAGACGTTTTAATCATTCAATTTAATGAAAAAAGATATATTTTAAACACATTTTATGATTCTTTTGAAAAAAGCCAGTTGCATTAGAAATGCATCAGTAAGTCATACGAAAAGCATATTCAGTAAATATGCATTTTATCTTGAGTGGTGTTTTGCAGGCAGTCTAACAAAAGCTTCTTCTAAAGTCGTCATCCACTTCTGACTAAAATAGTTTAAGGTTACACTGCACTATAATTAATATTTTGAATTCAAATAAGGACATGTTTATACTAGCATATGAGTTTTCCAATTGTGGGTATTATTTCATGGGACAAGGTAGTTATTGTACATCCTGCATTTTTAAACAATTTAGGTAAAAAATAAAATTAATTCTCGTACCAGACAAAAATTCAGAATATCGTCAATAAAAGAAGAAAGTTTATTTATGGTATTTTGACTCTTATTTTACTCAAGGCATTTTGAAGTATTCTTTAGTGATTAAGAAATCATTGAAGGGATTGGAAAGTTAGGGCAAATGTCTGAGATACAAGGGCTGACATAATTTCAGAATTTAAACAGGAAAGTTAAAAAGAAAGTTTTGGTGAATTATATCTATTATTTGGATTTATAAAACTTTTGCAATAACTAGATGATTTTGAAACCGACCTCTATTTGCAGTTGGGCTTCGGGTTTCAAAATTGATCAAATTTGTCTTTTTATTTAAACCCATTTTATACGCATGGATACGATAGTGTAAGAATGAATTTTACAGTCCTAATAACGTTATAATTATATGAGACTTTTCTTAACCGAAATATCTTTCAAAAGGTATACTATGCATTTTGAATTGTCTGCTTTTCTATAAGATATATGTTAAGTGTTGAGGTCATGAAAATCAAATTGGAAAACACGGGTTATTAAGCAATCATTTTAAAAAGAATGGTTTTGCAATTGCTGGATGAGTACTCGTCCAAAAGTGACCCTCATAGTAGGACTGAAATGTCTTCGCTATTTTTTTTTTTGATTAGATCAATTTAATAATACCAAGTAAAAATTTCTTTATTGAAAGTGCATTTTTTTGATTTCGGGTAGGATTTAATGAGGTATGTCAGGAATAGAACGTGCGCTTATGAACTTTTAGAGTGGTATTTGTTCTCATTATCGATTTACCTTGTATAATTAAAAACATCTTCTCAGATCACCCTCGATTACGCTCTCATTTTTCACTTAAATTCTCACATTGTGCAAAAAATATGAAATTTTCTAGTTTTTAGGCAGACCGGATGTATAAACTATTTCATATTTCAGGAGAATCGACACATATTTCCGGACATTTTTGTAATTTTTTGCACTATTTGGAAAGGCCCTGCTATGATTAGGTAACCTGCAATTATTTCGTTGAATAGTTTGTCTGCCAGTGATCTCTATCTGTGATATGAAATAACCTTAAATTGTGAGTTTTATTTTATTATAGTAGTCACCATAAAGCCCGAATAGAAACAATTTGGTTATTCAAAGAGACGTCTGCTTTGTTAAATTTATTGACGAATCAGTTGGTGCGATCGCAGACAGACTTTCCAGTCAATTTAGTGTAAGTTTTCGGGAATCTTAAGGCGCTAGGTTTGCCCGATATGACCGCGTAAGCATCCATCATCGGTTATCCTTATGACCCAGACATGCATTTCATGATACCGCCTTTTTAGACCCAGGCTTTTATTCTGGTATACAGGACAGTACTTGCTATTGGTGCAAGCTGCTCAGAGCATTTTACGAAGTCTCCATCGGTGTACACGCGATAATCCAGATATCGGCAGTGCTTGTTAAATAATATTCGTGTCACTTAAGATAATCGCATGGTCGTTAACTGTAGGCCACAAAATTTAGTGCAACTAAAAGCACAAAGACATTTTGAACAGAAATTTGAGAATAAGAAAATTAATTTGACCGAATAGTAGTTTCAGTGGCAATATGAATTAAAAGTTACTTAAATTAATGACTAAGCCTCTCTGACAATACGAGATTGTCCACTTAAAAGGAGCTTTTCATGACGACTTGTACGAGAAAACATCGAAAACTGTACCAACACGCTGGTTTATTTCTGCGACGTTAAGCAAAAAACGATCTCATGGATTTGAGAACGGAAGAGTTGTCTCCACATCCGTACGCTTCACAGATATGCATTGTGTTCTACCACATTTTCATGATCTAAAAGCAGCTTTTTGTCATTATAGGCTATCTGCGTCAGCTAGGGGGTGAAAACCTAACCAAAATGCCAAGAAAATGGGCAACCCAGAACACCAGAACCATAATACTAACCTAAACCGCAATCCTAACAGCAAACGAAAGTTAACATACAACGCCAATCTTAAAACCAACTTTTTACTCTCAATTAATAGTTAACCCTGACCCAAAAAGGAAAACTCAACCACAACCACTAATAAGGAGACAACAAGTGCCATCAAACCGAATACATCCTCATTAGTAATCCAAAATGTACTTCAAAGCATAAGTAAATAGCCAAAGCACTAACATAACAGTGAACCGTCAAGCGTATCATAACCCGACAGCTAATGCCAATATCGTCTTTGACTTTGGTGTTTCTAACCCTCAGACTGTGTTCATTCTGTTAAGAAAACATGGTTTCTCCCATTTTGACTGCTCCGAACATACTCCTTTTGACCAGACCTACCGCTGAAATGTTTTTTGAGAAATCAAAACGAGGATGTTCTGTTATGTTCAGGAGGAACGTGCATGTGTGACACTAGATCATTTGAAATTACTTTTATATGGGGTTCCGTATCATAGCGTTTATTTTCGTTTGCAAGAAGGCTACTGCGTTGCCGCTCAGCAGACGATGCGGTCTCTGTCCTCGTCTTTATGGTTAAAGGTTCAGCGCAGAGGTAAAGGCTATCCATCAGAGTTTTCGGTGAATCATCGTTTCTTCTGATACCAGAAAATACAATCGACGTAAAATCTTTTAAAGCTGCTTTATCCAGATGCATTAAACTACGATAAATATTATGGTCATGGTTACACATATAATTATTAATGCCTCCATTT
This sequence comes from Schistocephalus solidus, assembly GCA_017591395.1. Classification (NCBI taxonomy): domain Eukaryota; kingdom Metazoa; phylum Platyhelminthes; class Cestoda; order Diphyllobothriidea; family Diphyllobothriidae; genus Schistocephalus; species Schistocephalus solidus. The sequence goes on along the minus strand of WEDG01000375.1, from coordinate 212,602 downwards.
TGCTGATAATCCGGCTGCTTTAAAGACTGTGATTAGTATGTTAAGGTTCGTTTATTAATACCAACTAAGCATGACACAAAATATTATTTTTAGTTTAATACAATACCTGCAGGATTTCGCCTATATGTGGTACATTGATTATCATTCGGCATCCTAAATCCGATGTGTTTATTATCTGTCCATCCATATTTAGCGATCTGACTGTCCAAGCAGCATTTCAAAATATACTAATAGATTAATTACTGTATGCTGCTAGACGCGCATGCATAATAGAGGCTAGTAGCAGATTTAAATAAACACGTTCACCCAAAGCTGCAAAACGCGCCGGACACTACAGAATATGTGCATAGGTCCTGATCAAGTATGCCAGGTGGTGAAATATTGATTTTTTTGAAATCCTGCTTTGGGTATCAGTTTACTATAACGGCCTTGGTGGATTTCTTACTTTGAAGTTAGGCTGCTAAAATGTGTGACGAATGCTATGGCTGTCCTTTCGACATAATTGGTCAGGTGTTCAGAATTTTAGCTGTATTAAAGACTTGTCCTTATGTCATGTACTAGAATATCACGCATGCCACTCTTTTTGAAATTTGCTTCAAACGATTTGTTTAATTTATAGAACTGAGACTTGGTATAAGTGAGTAATCCCTATGATTATCATCGATAATTATTTGATTCATGCCACGTATAGGGAGCATCTTCCATCTAAGCGCAAAACTACCTGGAAATCACTGGATACAATGCTGCCAACTGTCCGTTGTACCTTTCTGATCGTGGTTTAAACCGTTAACGTATCTCAACGTACTGTCGTTGACCATAAAATCAGTTGGATCTTTAGTAGCCGTACTTCCTATGAGATATGTCATAACTGATAATATTTACGATGGCAGTGGCATTGATGTGTTTTCTCAGTTTCTAAGGTAACAGTTCAATAAATGTTATTTCAACGCAGATGTAAATGTGCAGAAATTAACGGCTTACCCATTCGTGCGACGGTATATGATCAGGATACTGTTTCACATAATAGTACGCTCATATAGGGAAGGACGGTCTATGAATATGTACCACGGTTATATTTACAGCATTAATATTTTACTTCGTTTTGATCACTAATGGCATTCTTTACGGCGACATAAATGACACCGAAACCGTTATGGGAAATTGAAATGCTCGTAAAATTTTGAAATCAAGGCAAACCATTTCGTTTATTGTACATGCTGTAGTAATGGTGCGTGGTTTGGGTTGCGGGTGCTGGTATGGCTGAGGTTAGTGAGATGACGTGGGCGTTGAGGCCAGTAACGCGGAGTAATAGGTTGTGTTGGAACATGAGGTGATTGGGTGGGGATATTTTGAGTCGGCGAGGGTGCGGGCGGAATGGGCAGGCGGAACGTGGGAACCGTTAAAATTACCGTATTCTCTCCGTGATTGAACGATAACTAATATAAGAACCCAAAGATAACCATTATGTGAGTGTACAATGTGATGAAGGCATAATATGCTACCAAATAACTCTACAAAGGGATATATTGTTCATTTTTTCTCAAAAAATGCTTCTGAATTGACGAGGACATCTTAAATCAACATAAAAAAAGTACACAAGCAGAATGTTTTTACAAAGCATAATTTATGCAGGCTGTCAGGGAAACGCCCGTTAAAATTGCCGTATTCTCTCGTGATTGAACGATAACTAATATAAGAACCCCTTTTAAGTTGTTTCTTCGAATCTTAAGGAATTTTTTAACTTTGGGTAAAATTTCAAGTGAATGTACTCTAAATGTAGCTGTCCAATACAACCTCCAAAATTATTGGTTATGAAATCAGCTAAAATATTTTCCTGCTGATTACCCCTCAGATTGTCGATAAATTTTTCATTTATCACCCTATAGTGACTACTATGTTAGTTTTCGGACGTCCCATGTATCGTTCATTGTACGCAGGCAAAACGCAATATTTACCATCAATTGGAAATGGTGAAATGCACAAGTTAAACGGGTAGATTTTAAACAAGTTTTTAACAACCGGCGTAGTAGCATCTTATGTAAAATAGCTAACGCTTACCAGTAGCAACGACTAAATTTCCCCCAGGTACATTTACCTTTGCGAATCTGAAAGTGTTGTGCAACCATAAGATTATGCTGAAGACAAAATTTAAAACACGGTCAGATAAATGTGTCTGTTTCACGGATGCAGTTTGTACGTGCTGATTGGAGCAGTTTCGTAGGCATTGTGCGAGGAAATTTGAAGTGCATTTGTGATCTCTTGCTCTTGTTTCATTAACTGACGTCAAGAGGTACTGTAAAGATTAGTCCACGTAACGTGAACTTAACATATCTTTCGGAATTACGAGAATTTTGAGCTTTTCTGGTAGGTTGTTCTTTGGAAAGAAGAGTTATACCAAATGTGAATGGGGTAAATATGAAACAGAGGCAGGATCTATAATATTACCCAACATGCTAACAGAGTTCATTTGTCAAGAAAAAAGATTCGTGAAACAAAAAGATTCGTGAATATTTAAAAGGTTAACATCTGAAATTGCGATCAGATACGGCCGTTTGAACTGCCAGTATACTGTAAGCCATGAAGCTACAATAAGCGTAGAATTGGAAGGTAATGATCTCTCTCAAAGTACCCAATTTTATGTGTAGATGACAGTGGTTTTGTTTAAGCATTTTTTTAGCAATAGTGCGTTCCGTGTCACGTACTTATACTCAGCAATGTCCTTGATGATACGACCTTAGCTACTTCGGGAACATTTGAGTGCTTCTGAAAATGAACTAGCTAATTAAATTGAATTGGTACCTGGACAATTTTTCTATTATATTTTACTGATACACAACCACCATGTCATACAATCCGCTTTCCTATTTCGCATCAGACGTTATTCAGTTATCATTTTTGACTGCATTTAGAACAGATTCCAAGAATTCTGGGTGCCGACAGGGTCAAATCTGTTTTCTGGCACGACGGAGTACGCGGGATCTGATCCTGATCCCAGTTCTTACCTTTAGGGTGATGACGGTGTCACTGCAACCGGCAACTGGTGAATCTTTCAGCAGATAGCGAGCAAACATCCACATATGCACTCTTAACTGGTGCCGAATCCCGGTTCCTTACAAAGGCCGAAAGACTATGACCACACTGCACTTGTGCTAACCCTTCTTTGTTCCCAGCCACTATCATCCCACGGGTGGCAGTTTTTTCTCCTGAATAACATAACTTTAGGCAAAACACTAGTACTTATATTCCTCCCCGTGTTTTTTTTCACTGCTGGCTTGATTCCTACCTCATATATCTTCTAATATTGCCTGTAAATTGGCATTAAATGCAAGTCTATATTAATTTTTTTATAATTTTCCAGTATGTACGCAGGATTTGGCTACCCTTGTGGGTTCGGTATCTACGACGTCATCCTATCTACGTTAACTATGCATAGGCTTATGCAATTTTAACTATCTGAATGGTAAGCATTTAAAACACAACTCCAAAATATGCGCTGAATTTAGTCTAAGGATTATTTTCCCAGGCTGTTTGAAACGACATTTAAGGTCTTGGTTATTGTATTCTCGTTGTTTTAAATAAATTCTCAATGGTAACAGAGAATTTTATGTTTGATATAGCATATTTTTATTCGGTATTAAACCAGTTTAACAAAAATTTATATGAAATAGTTTTTATCAAAATCCCATGAAAGTTCCGATTTATGATATGACTCCAAAGGCATGTTTTCAACTTGTGGATCAGCCATGGTTTTCACGAACACTTTCGATAGGTAGACTTCTGGTTCAAACGGGATAGGGCTCACTACCCTAAGAAACCCGATTGTGTAATATCGACGTTTATCTTTTGGGTTACAGGCAACTATGGGATGACCTTATACAAACATTCGGCATTCTATGTGTTCAGGACACCTGTCTAATACTGGGAACACTTGTTCAAGCTAGCAACCACAACCAATCTACAAGGTCCTCCATTCGAGCTATGTCAGGCTGTACAGCAGAGTGTCAGAGGATATTGTTATATCTACATCCATGGAAGCTTTTAAACGGAAACTGGAGGAGCATTGCAGTACGCATCACGATGCCATCCGAAAGCAGTCATCCTGATGCAATTCATTACTTTTTATAATACTATTTAATACTTTAAGTAACGTACGTTTATAAAAAAATAATTATCTCTCCCCATCTAATCATATTACCTACTGGCATTCATCTTACTGCCTACTTATCAGAACGCAGTAGACTTTCCATTTATTGCACATATGCTAACAGTACCTACGGAGAAGAAGTAGATGCAGTCGCAGGGACAAGAGTTTTATTCGCCTGACGTTTCGGATTCCAACTCAAACCCATCATCAAAGACAGTATCAGATACGGGTAATTCGTACACAGGGAGTTGCCGTATTGATAGGATGCCGTGGCTATGCTACTGCGTTCCTAGGCAATTAACGGCTCCCACTTCAGCTATGCCGACTGTGCTCTGGTGCGTTAATTGTTTTATGGCCGGCATGCGGGTCGTTATCCGACGACAGTTCGACCGTCGTAGTCTGACGATGTCCACCGTATGCTCCAGAGAATGGTGGTGCAGGGACGGTGCCTTTCGAGTGATTTAGTTTAAAGTGATAGTAGACTTGTGTTGCATCTACCGCACTCTCCTCCTCCCCCACCTGAGCCTGGTGTCATGACAGAGTCAAGAAAACCGGAGATGGGAGAGGGTGCAGGCAGCTAGCGCGGCCGGAGCCGCCCCTGGGCGTGCCACCACACCCACATGTTTGGCATTTGTTACGGAAGCGCAACCCGAATAACGCCCGCCGTGCACTGATGTGGCCCCCATGTTGGTTCAACGCATCTATCACGTGGCCCGTTTATGGGGCACAAGTCGTTATCCGTTGACATTTCGTCAACCATGTTGCGTGACGATTGCTCGGCCATCTGGCTTATCGGCACTGGCGATGGAAAATGAGTTCACCTGTGCACTCCCTGGGTGGTCAATTGCTCTGGCCAAACTGAGTCTCAACACTAATATGGGATGGGTAGGTCATTGCACTTGTTAGTAGACAGGGGGCCTGTAAACAATGATCTAAGCAACTCGCGGCTCACGCGATTATCACCTCTTGCAAGAATTTCGGCTTCGTTGAAATTGAATTTGTGGCCGGTTCTCGCCAAATGAGCCGTGACTTGAGAATTGGCGTTAGTTCGCCACACTGCTACCGTGTGTTCGGCAATTCGCGTCCGGAGCAGTCTTCCGATTTCTCTGACGAAGTTGCTTGGCCCACAACTGCACCAGATCCGATAAACATCTCCAGATGTTTCTTGCTGTGGCAGTGGATTCCTCGGTCCCATTACCTGACGCCGAATGGTGGCCTCCGGTCTGTTTGCGACTCCAACTCCAAGTGGCGCATGAAGGCGGCTGATGGCCTCCGATACGTTTTTGACCTATGGAGTCGCACGCCAATATTTAGGTTCACTGTGATTTGTTTTTGTCCCGTTTACGCATGCACCGGTTGACAAAGTTGCGCGGGTAGCCATTTTCTCTGAACACCCGACGAAGATATTTTACTCCGGCAACCTTGTGTTCCAGTGCACTGCAGTGCGTCCCTCCTATTGGCTCATAAACCACGCGATTTATTTCCTTTTCCCAGTAAGTTGCCTTCAGTGCCAAGCCATGTAGTATAAATTGAGGCTATTGGTTGAATAGCCGGGATACCAAAGCCATGCCCGGCTACATACTCGATGACAAAATAACGGTTTCTATTATTTGATATTGCTATGTTACCTCCTTTTCCAAATGAACCGCAGCATTATGAAAGCGAGAGACATGCATTTAGCAGGTGATATTGCCCGCAGAAATTTGCAATCAAAATGTAAGAATGTCTGATTGATCATCATGTGGAAGTGTAAACGCGATTTCTCTGTTACCAGCTTTTTCTCAAAACCAAGTTATCCTGCTTGTCGCAGCAAATACTCAGCAACGCCACTGGGAATTCTGCGTGTAAAATATTTTACAAAAATGTTACAAATGCAATTAATCGATTGATGGTCAAATTATATTTGATTCATTCAGTACTAAACACAGTGCAAACAGTTTGCTCGAAACATTTGTGTGGTTTAGTATGCTAAAAGAATAAAATTCATGGGTTAATTTTAATCATGAATTCGCAGTCTACTGTTACAAATGCAATTAATCGATTGATGGTCAAATTATATTTGATTCATTCAGTACTAAACACAGTGCAAACAGTTTGCTCGAAACATTTGTGTGGTTTAGTGTGCTAAAAGAATAAAATTCATGGGTTAATTTTAATCATGAATTCGCAGTCTACTGCTTTTCATGTTACTCATAGGCAGTAAATTTAGTAAAAATAAAACTTGTGCTCTATGAAGTGGCAACTTCCTACACAATGAAGCAAAAAATTGCAGTGAATGAATTTATCATTTCATCAAAGAAGTGCAAGTTTCTGCTTTATAAACCCTTGAACTTCCAGCAACCAATGAGAATTTAATCTAATTTTCCCATGGTCATTGGTTAGTCGCCTTAAAGGAAATTTAGCAGTTCGCGTAGTGGGTTTAGTCCGACCAACATGGTACTTATGGCCCAGATCTGCTTTAGAGAACAAGGAGAAAGATACCAATAAAATTCGTGTATTCTTACAGAAACTGGATAAAAGCCTGAACCCCCCGACGTGCTACCTGTTCCGGGCCGGCGCACTTCTCTGTCCGAACGGTGGACGTGTGCGTGAAGGCATGAGCGTCCCGTGAGAGTCAGTATGCATCGCGGTTTGATAATTTTATTGAGTGACTTCAGAGTTTGTGGGCACCTGTAATTGACTGTCCTAAAGTCCGAGTGTGCGCATGTTCTGATAGCCCGGGCACCCTGATAACATTATGCGTAACGTGGCGTAGGCTCCAGAGGCTGAAGGCTTATCATCCGTACGACCGTCGCGAACGACGATGGTCGCCCGTATGCTCCACGTCATGGTGGGTGCAGGACGGTGACTCGCGTGTGAATTCGTTTAAATTGATATCCAATATGCGCCGAATCTACGACACTCTCCCGCCCCCTCCGCCGGCCTTGCTCTGACGAAAAGACAGAGTCGGGAAAACCAAGGTTGCGTTTACGTGTACTACGCATGACCTGACACAGCAAAATGAGTAGGGTTTTCGCAGAAACTAGGGGTAGTTCAGGCCCCATCTGAGTGGAAGTGACATGGAGGCCGCATTCAAAAGGAGCCGATAAGGCTGACTATCCGTTCTCAGAGTACCCATTATCCAGCGGGCTTCAAAGTCACGACATAGAAAGCATCACGATACTGTTAAGTGCGTCATCTTTCTTATATTTAGAAATGCCACATGGTACCCTATGGAAGGACTCTACAGTGCCAACCTCGCTTTCTTTTCTCTCTCCCATCTACCAATCCACCGTCCAAGCTAGTCTGTCATCTGATCCTGGGCTTGTACACACACGGCTGGCGCGCCATGAGCCTGTGTCTAGACGTGCCACCACACCCCCTTGTGAGACATCTGTTGGTAGATGTGCAAACTCGGAGAAGTCCAACTAACGACTCCCGTGTCCTAATCTGGTCCCTGTGTCACTTCAGTGTATCTCCCTTGTGACTTGTTGTAGGTAAGGCATTTTTGATGAACACTTACCAATCGCTAACGGAACTCACTCGTTCCGTCCTACATTGGGGCCTACTCTCGAGCCCCGCCAGCAGCCACATGGTGGATAGCATTATGGGTAGATGAAATTGGCCGACAAGTTCCGTTAGCGATTGGCGAGCGTTCGTCAACAAATGACAGTATTCCAGATCTAAACCGGCAAGACAACGAGTTCGTGGCGCATTGGTAAGAGCTTTCGACTTCTGATAAACTGGTCGCGAGATCGAGCTTCGAGTGATGCACCACCTACAGTTTGGTATGACTGGCTGACGACGGCTAATGAGCCAGAAATGGCCATTCCAGTCTCTCTTTTCTTTGTCAGTAAAGTTCATCTGCCTACACCGGAAGGATAGTGTGCACTTGAGACGCTACAGAGCCTCAGACAGGCGCATTAGCACTTTCGTATCTGTGTGTAACAACGGTCAAACAGCATGGCTAGTTAACTGAACCATGAAGTGCTTTGTGTGATAGTTGAAAGACGGCTAACAATAAGATCCAGTGGTTAATCATCAAAATCCTTTGAGAACATATAGTTGCACTCGTTAAGTTCTTCTCAAGAGAATTCAGGTATATAGAAGCGGAGTCGATTAAAACATGTGTGTAATAAGAAAAATTTACTATTATTAATCTTTTCATAAAACGAATGAAGTGGTGACATTGGGAGATTAATTAGAGGCAGCCAGCGGCAGGTAATAAGGGTTGGACTTAGCTGTTTCTGCGTGGGCGGAGGGAGGTGCGGTGAATGGTATCAAGTCAAGCGGGTCCCTTCGGTTATTGCATATGAAAGGTTCACAACAAATACTTCTGTGAGTAGAAGAGCGGCTTGCGCAACCTGACGTCGGTCGTTTCTGTTGTTGCCGGCGGATGCGGTGCCAGGGCATTTGATAATTTGGCACAGCTTTGCTTATCCATCGGAAAGCTTCGTTGGGGTCCTTACGATGTCCGGAAACGAGCATATGTGCAAAGATGGCACCGCTCAAACTCCTAATTTCGACTTTTCTCCATCATACCGGGGCAGACGCCGACACGTCCGACTAACAAGAATTACTCCACAGGAGCAAATAAACAATTAATACACATGGAGTTGGCCCGAGCTACCAACTTATCCTTACCTTCGTCTGAAATAGGGCGGATGGTCGTTGTGCCCTAACACTTGCTACTGGGAAGGTATCTTCTCAGGAGTTCATGCACCGGGCCTTTCTTTCTGTCATTAGTTTTTGTATCTTGCTGGTTCCTCGATATTACCTCTTGCTATAAATCAATCAAGAGTTCTTGTTCTTGTAAAGCACGTTTTGGATCTTCCCAAATTGTTCGTCAATGCCATTTTGTCAAGCAAATCCCTTTCGACCCGGTACGAATAAAATCGCGTTTCGGTTGAAGAGCTAGAAAACTGTCCAAGTTCCTTACTTTTCCACATCGTTTGTCCTCGCAAAGATGCTCCTTTGAACGCTGTCTTGTGCTTGGGAGGATGTCCAAGAAAGGACATGGGCCTATCTTTTCCATCTCCGACGTGAACTCCATTAACGTATGTGCCTCGTGTTCAGCGTCCGAGAGAGTAGTTGTGTCAGTTTTTGTATTTTAAGATGCAAAGATGTCGTCGTCCTAGCTACTAAATACCTAGCTTGTTTATTTGTGTTTATTTGCTTGTTTATTTGTGTTTATTTGGACATTTCCCCAGCTTACCCTTGGAGACATTGGTTGAGGTAGTACCAAGAGGAAATGCATACACTGACTAATTATACAACGCCCTCAGCTATCGAGGCCAGTGAAATGTCCAGCATCTGAGCAACTACATGTTTGATAAGCAGCCTATGAAAGACACTGCTGAGAGTGCGACGAAGTCACTCTGCTTCGAATTTTAGCGAAATAACCTTCTGTTGTGTGGTTTGTCTGAGTCAAGGTTCGGTAAACGATAGTCTGTCCCCTACACAGCTGGCTACATTTTCCAAGCTCAGCAGACAAATCCTGTGGGCATTAAATGTGCGGTCGTATGAGGCATAACAGTAACAATGATAACATGCATTCTATTCGGGTTTCCATCGATTTTTGTTTGGCTCAGGAGTTTCAACGAACGGTGATGCTCACATATAAAGGGCTTTCAGTATATCCTCGAAAACAGCCCCATCGGACTTGCATGGCCTTCATTCTGACAACATAAACAAAGTTGCCTTCGCATGCATGACTTCTTACAGCCTGCTACCAAATTGAGGTTCTTGATAATATGAAATCCCAAAAGCCTACCCTCTCAATCCATTGATCGAGGCAAGCTCCAAGGAGATTGAAATGTACTTCCATCAATCAGCTCCGAATGAGCGTGGATACGGCCGCAGTCCACACATGTCCAGTAAATTTGAAGAATGTCGTGACGTGAGACAGTTTCTGCATAAAACACGTATCAGTAAACTGTCAGATTATTCTTGTCCGCCCTGGTCTAGTCTTATGTGACCCCAAAACGGACCGCGCGATAGATGCGCTGGACCAACACAGCTGACAGATCAAGGCACGGCAGGCGTTATTCGGGTTGAGCTCCCATAACAAATGCTCAAAATGGAGGGAGGCCTGTGTAGGTGCAGAGTCACGATGCTTGAGCCACTCTTGCCATTTATAGCACTCCCACTCCGTGGGATATGACTCAGGCATGACTGCACGGTTAGGGCATTCAGGCAGTGCCATTCACCTGCCCCCGACCCCACGTCTGGTCTTCTTAACCATGCCTTGACATCGGGGTACTAGTTGGGGGTAGCAACACACAGATAGCATTTGGTTACTCCATTTGTCTCATGCAGGTGGTGAATGCTCCTGTGGCCGCCTCTAACTGGTAACCAACTCTCACCTGGGGCTCCTCGTGGCTGGGTTCTTCCCAGCGGCCACAACCTGGACAACCGTCACGACCGGCGGGCTAAACCAGGTGAGGGTCTTCGGTGCTGTGTGTGCCTCCACACCTGGTATGTCTGACTCCCGAACTTCCCACCTCCTCCTCTCAAAAAATCCTATGGTGCGGGCGATAGCAACCCGACAGGTGACCCAGGTCAAATTAGGTTGCTCTCCCACTAAAAGAAACCGTGATCCATAGTGTACTTTGGCAGCCGTCTGGGACGTCTTAGCAGCCCTATTTAGGGACAGCACTGCTTACCTCCTCGCTGAGGAAGGTGATTTAAAAGGTGCTTTAAACAAATGCTGGGTATCACGTCATCTGCAGCCGATCATGGCTCGCAGACCGCAAAATAAGCGGTCGTAAAACTCAAAACAAACAATAATACCCCCGTCCCCATCCGCCGTGCCATACCCTCCGGGCTGCTCGGGTGAGTCCGCTCACACAAGCAGCCTTGAATGCTCGTTCCCTTTTTGGACACTCCGAGGAGCAACTGGCCGGAACGGAGGACGGCGCTAGTCGCTCGGGAACTGGCGCGCTACAAACTGGACATTGCCGCTCTCAGCGATACCCGATTATCTGGACAAGGTCAGCTGGAGGTGGGTGCCGGCTACACATTCTTCTGGAGCGGCCGGCCAAAGGCGGAGCGACACAACACTGATGTCACCTTTGCCATCCGCAATGACATCGTGGGACGTCTTTCCTGTCTGACGCAGGGTATCAATGAATACCTGACCAGCCTCCGCCTGCCTCTTCGGAGAGACAACTTCGCCACCATCATCAGTGCCTACGCTCCCCGAATGACGAGCTCTGATGCGGCGAAGGATAAATTCTACGAGGACCTGCAGGCCCTCCTGACGACTGTGCCAAAGGCGTACAGGTTAATTCTCCTTAGTGACATCAACACCCGCTTCGGGACAGACCACGCTGTCATCATCTCCCAGATGAGGCTCCGACTGCAACCCCGACGAAGGCCCGAAGGTAAGAGGCCGCCATGTAAGTTAAATACTCTTTTATTAAATTTGCCTGCTCACTCTTTTGATTTCAGCAACCAAATAACCGAGAAACTGGAGGACCTGCATGCTTCAGATGATAACGCTACCGTCGAGACACGATGGTGTCAACTGCGAAATGTCATCCAGTCCACCGCCCTCGATGTCCTCGGACGCGCACGCCGTCGACACCAGGAATGGTTTGACGACAATGACGCCGACATCAGCAACATACTCGCGGAGAAGAATGCACTACACAAAGCCTACATGGACATTCAGACTGACGCCACCAAAGCAGCCTTTTTCAGATGCCGGCGCCTTGTACAGCAATGGCTGCGGGAGATGCAGGATGCCTGGGGGATCCGAAAGGCTGAGGAAATCCAGGGGTATGCGGACCGCAATGAAATGAAACTTTTTCAAAGCCATCAAGGCCATCTACGGCCCGTGTATCAAGGGGTCCGCACCGCTGCTCAGCTCTGACGGCACAACACTGCTGACAGAGAAATCGCAAATTCTGAAGCGCTGGGCCGAGCACTTTAGAAATGTCCTTAATGGCTCATCATCCATCTCCGACGCTGCCATTGTCCGGCTTCCCCAAGTGGACACGAACAATGACCTGGATCTGCCGCCTACCCTACCAGACGGATATTCTTATGTGAAATCTAGCATGACAGGTCGAACGTCGTATTCCGACGACGTCAACTGTATGCTCCTTACCCTGGTAGTGCAGGGACGGTGACATGCGCGTGGATTAATTTTGAGTGATAGCAGTCTTGCGCTGCAGCTACTTCACTCTCTTCTCCGCCCCAACCTGAGCCCGGTGTCATGACAGAGTCAAGAAGATCGGGGGCGGGAGAAAACGCAGGTGGCTGGCACGGCCGGAGCCGCTCCTGGGCGTACCACCACGCCTGGCTCAGACCCCACGGAGTGGGAGTGTCATTAAGGCCACATTAAGAAGGAGCCATTGCGGCCTGACTCTCAGTCCGCCACTCCACACAAAACACCTATTGGGTTGACCACGTAGCCCGAGTTATCCCGTCAGTTGGCAATCTGCTAAGCCACTGCTTTTAGTGCATCGTGAGAGTTTCAAGCACACCAGGCTGTTTATAGTGAGAAAAATGAGCTGAGCCGTCGACCTCTCTACCCCACCACCAGAATCAGACCATCGCCCGAGCCGGTCAGTTTTCTCGTGCGAGAGGCTTACTTCATACTGATAGAAATGCTCCTATTTAAATGGACGTTGAAAAGTCTTGAACATCTTATCGTTATAAACATTTTTTCGCAGTAAATAAATATCTTTTCATTAAGTAAACTTTGTTACTTGCCACGAAATTAATAAAAGAAAGGATATTTTTCGATAGGCATTTGAACTTGTGATAGCATTGCAAGTCGAAATACATGCATATATCTATGTAGTCATTGTTATCGACTTCGTTTCTTCCAAGCACCCGAAAGTGCACTCAAAATATGGCACCCGAAAATGTCTAAAACATGGTAGGATTATGCTGCACGTTACTGATTAGTACAGTCCCTCTTGAGTAATTCTTCCTAATTCAAAACGCATTTCAGAATTTCGGTCAACATTTCACGAGATCTGTCACTGATTGTACCTTGCTAAGACCACAGGAGTCGTACCATTTATTCTTGGTCTGACTAATTGTTGTACGGTTATATTAACTCCAATAAATGTAATGATTATCCTGCTGACTGACTCGTATTTGGAGACGTATTGATAATGTATGACAACAACACAGGAGTAGGATACCTAGAAAGTCCCTGGATGTGTATTAACAGACGAGGGACAACTTCATAACGTTCAGATTCATGGATCCTTGGGTGTATACGTCGGACACTTTGACAGTGCCCTTGGTGGTCCTCTTAACCTATCAAAATGTACTACCTGTCTTGAGTATGTGCAGGAGCTACCCACGTGGGGAGATTAACGTACAATACGATATACCACTAAAAACTTTGCAATGCACAAACGAACTCCGCCCCCTCACAATATCTCCCTACTGTGATGTCGGACGATACATCAAAAGCAGATAATCCTACGTGACACTGCTGCCGAGGTACTCTTCGATATCTACTGGAAATAATATGACGAAAGCTGATATAGAACTAGGGCTTCAGTTTAAATATAACAGCCGAAACATCTGTACACAAAGGTAATGGACTTCCAAACAAGCAAGGCCGATCAGCCGTAGTGGTACAATTGCTATCTTCCACTTTAAGAGCGAGAGTTAACCAAGCCCATGAACAAGGTTGTCCGCAAGATCTCTATGAGTGCGCTCATTGTGACGTGACGATGCATTCGAACTTTTCCCAATAGCCGCGTTCGTTCCAGGACACCTTGCAGATGCGTGCATGGTAGTCAGGACCGAAACCAGTGTACGCTCGTGCGACAAACACGCCCTCTTTATGCAGTGCATAGAGCCTGCGACTAGTGCCCACGTGCTCCCAGCCCATAACCAAACCAGGTAAATGCGCAGGGGGTGATAGCACACTCCAACATGCTAAAAACTCGTTGACTAGATTAGGAATTGGACTTTCGATCGCTTCACCTTATATAAAGAGAGCTCGTTAGTACTACACACGAACGGAGTCTAAACTGAAAGGGGACCGTGACACCGTTACCACCTGACGTCGTCTATTATTTTGAAAATACGCACTAGTCCTTTCAATTTCTACGCGTGAGAGCCTGCACTGGCCGAAGGTGCGATTAGCTGCCACCACCACGCGCGGAAATAATGGCGCCCCTTTGCCATCCTAGGTTTGAAGGGTATAATAGCACAATTGAAAAATTGGTCTCGGGTAGTCAGCACCCTGATGGGAGCCAGATCTGGTGAAATAAGATCGAGGTACTTTAAAAATAGCTTCAGGACAGTTCGAACATCCGGCGCTCCTTTAGGACTAGCGTTTGGAAATGAATCACAAGCTTGAATGGGTCAGTTCATCAGCCAGCGGCGTCATCTACAAACTAACAAATACTGCGGAAGCGTCACGTAATTTACTAGCATAATCAAGCCGTGGGCGTTTTCATAAATAACTGCGCAACTCAAGCCAGAAATGTGTATTTCAAATGGTTTAAGTACGGTTGTCCTGCATGTTTCTGATAAATTCCTTCTTTTGGAGGAATACGAACCCTGCGGTCCTTCTTGGCACGACTCCTGAGGATCTTGCCATGGATCGCACAGCTGACGCAGTACTGCAGTTTTACAAAGAGTTTCGGGAGAGTGTAGTCTAAAAACAAAAGTGAAAATTTTGCAATGTTAAATGGTAATTTATTGCTTGATATTTACAAATGATACATTGTAGAGCGGAAAATGAAGCCGTTGAATTTTCATGGCTATTTGCGTTAAACAAATCAAGAGATTCCTGGAAAACTTTACAACACGAGATGATTTTCAAGTTAAGGACTATCTTTTTGCAGTCATCGAATGGATAGATCTAACATTTTATAACCACGGTAGTAGTCTTGGCAAACAGTGATTAACAAACCTAAGATCGGCTCAGGGTTCCGATCTTAGTATGAAGATGGAGGTAGAGCTGACGCTTTTAATCGCCCTCTTAACTGAGAGACCAACAACCAAGACAGGCTCATTACTATAATATCTAAAAGCAGCAGCTGAGAATGGTCATTAAGATAGATAGTAAGTCCATTTACCCGTGTCGTCAAAGGGCACATAATAGCACCTGTGACTTTAATGTTGGAGATTGGGTGAATTCCAGCCTGCAAAGACCGGAACTGTAATTTACCTCCGATAGATGAAGAATCAAAAGTTAAAGTCGTTTGTGGTTAATTTGTCGTTTAAAACGCACAAATTAACATCTTTCTTGGAGACGGGGTGAGTTTAGACCAGGCATGGCCGAAACTGTAATAAGTCTCCACATCTTACCTGTGCGACTTACGGCCGGAAAAACAAAACAGAGCACCCTTAATGGCCCAGAATCTGTTAGTCCGACAGTTCGAGTGGGCATGACTGAAAACTGATGGAGCTCCAAGTTAAGGACTACCCACTGTAAGCAACCGTTTTATTTGTTAATCTGTACATTTAAGTTAGTGGACATGAAAGGAGGTAATAGCAGGCAAGTAAACTCATCCCGGGATCAGCACATAAAGGTTAAAGAGAATAAGCGGTTTCGAGAGCAAGTAATATGGCCAGTGAAATCTGCGTATCGGGAGCCTCTGGCGGGAGAAGTCCGTTAGTCAGTAGTGACACCTGACTGCCAGGGATCCGGCTGGTTTGCAGCCGTAGCGACATCTTTTATAATAGATGTAAGGCCCGTATCTGTACAGTCTTAAACTTTACCAGACTGCTCAAAGAAAGGCTTTTAATGTAGGAGGCATTGTGCGCTGCCATTCTAAGCATGGCAACGGTATTATGACTCCGTTGTACCAGACATTTTAATAGAAAAGGAGGTAAACCTTGTGCAGTTAACAGAAACACTCAGAAACTGTACTAGAATACATTTTTTCAGGCCGTACTTACCAGTGTACACTGATGCTTCATTCAGATCCTTAACAGCGGCAGCTTCTGCAATGTTGCGGATTACAAACTTAGGTATGCATTTGTCCTTAGGGCATGCTCTTCCGCAATTGCTGCATCGAATAAAGCGGACGTGGCCCCGACCCTTCTTCGATCGACCATTATTCCTCCGTTTTTTCGTCTAAGAGCGTTAATTTAAAGCAAATGCAGGTACCATGTCCGAATGATAGCGTGCGGACCGTAAAAGTGCGCTCTTTCCGAAACGATCGATTTAAACAATTAGATATGTCAATGCGAGACTTATTACAGGGGAGTGACAGTTGACACAGGTATTTGAATAGTTTATGGCATTTTGCGCAAGGATTTTAACAGATTGAAGACAAACCGAGCAGCAAAATAGCGCTTAAATAAACATCTAGAAAATCTCAATTTTTCAGACAATTTAAGGGATATATTCCGAAATTAAAATTCGGACTCAATTCAATTCAATTCAATTTATTGAGGGAAATAGGCATGGGCCTTTGAGTACCCTATTTGTAACAAAAACTTAAGTGCGGTATACAGAGAAACCATGTGGGTTGCAAAGGTACAAAAGGCGGTCATAAAATATGACAAGTGGTGCACGAATCTCAAGGGTTAAGATAAATTCCTCATTGCTCAGGCTCGTTGCGGAACATAAAACTGTCAAGGTTCCTTTTAAAGCTTTCCAGCGATGGTGACATCACAACGTCTTCAGGAAGGGCATTCCATGGTTTAACCACTCTGACAGAGAAGGAGAACTTACGCACATCCAGTCTCGCCTGCTGGACACGCAGTTTCAATGGGTGACCTCGGAGATGGGTCGTGGTGGCAAATTCAAAGAAGTCCGAGAATTCCAGGCAACAATCCAATCCCTTCACAATGCGGAATGTCTGCAGGAGATCACCACGCATTTGCCTATAACTCAAAGGGAACAGATTAAGATTCATTAGGCGGGTTGGATATGGCAAGGAGCTTTGACTTCTAACCATTTTGGTGGCTTTCCTCTGTACTTTTTCGAGGCAGTTCTGATCTTGTACTGTCCAGGGTTTCCAGGCGTGCATAGCATATTCCAAATGCGGCCTAATGAATGTTCCAAAAGTCTTAGCGAAAAGATCTTCATCGAAATCCAAAAAGGCTCGTCTGATGGCATGCAACACCGAAATTGCGCTCTTCGACACTTTCAAGCAGTGAGACGATGGTTTTAAGGTGGTGGTAGTCAGCACACCAAGGTCCTTTTGGTTTCCACGTCTTTTAAGGCTTCACCGTTGAGAAAGTATTTTCTACTTTCAGCAGATCCAGATGGGTTGCCTTAGCGAAGTATTGTACACTTATCGACGTTGAACCGCAAAAGCCAATTATTCGACCACTCCTCCAACCGAGTTAGGTTGATCTGCAGTTTATCTTCGTCAGCAGGGCTCTGGATTACATTCCCGATTTTAATGTCATCGGCAAACATTGCTGCTTCACAGTCGAGATTCCTGACACAATCGTTTACGTATATTAAAAACAGTATTGGCCCTAGTACTGAGCCCCTGAGGAACCCCACTCTCGACCGCAGCAGAACTTGACCTCTCTTGGCCGATGCACACAACCTGGCGCCGACCCACGAGGAAGTTTTCAATCCACTTGAGGAGGTTACCTCTGATTCCAATTCTTTCTAGCTTGTACAGCAGTCTCTCGTGCGGCACAGTTTCGAAGGCCTTTTGAAAGTCAATGAAGGCAATGTGAACCGCGTGTCTATCTTCAAGTGCTTGGATCCACCTCTGGAGCGAATACATCAAATTCGTTGTGCATGATCTTCCTTTTCTGAACCCGTGTTGACAGCTTGATAACAAATTATGAGTCTCTAGGAATTTCACCAATTCGCTCTTGATGATCCTTTCCATAATCTTGCCAAGGATGCATGTTAAGCTTATGGGCCTGTAGTTTGTCACTGACGCCCGGCTACCGCTTTTGTACAAGGGAGTCATATGTGCCAGCTTTCAATCGAAAGGAAGTGTTCCGGAGTCAAAGGACTTTTGAAAGAGCACTGACAGAGGTGCGGAAAGTTCATTGGCGAGTTCTTTCAGAAGCTTGGGTGGAAGCTCGTCTGCTCCTGGGGATTTCGACTCTTTTAGTTCTTTTAATTCCTTTTGGATCAGAAATTCTGACAATAGTATGTGGCTAATGCTTGCAGTCGGCGGGTTATCCACTGAGGGACGAAGGAACCTTGCCTCGTTAGTGAAGACTGAGCGGTAGAACTGTGAAAAGTACTCGGCTTTTTCCTTGTTTTCAGAAATTTCGACGCCCACGGCAGTCTTAATCAGTGGTATTTGATGTTTATTCCTTGTACATCTTCGGAGGTAACTGTACACTAACTTTGGATTCTGCATTGCCTTCTGCAGCAAAGTCTTCTCAAATTCTCTTCGCGTTTTAAGAATAAGGCTTCTCATTTTGTTTCTCTGTGTTTTATACTAATTAAAATAGGTGACTTGATTAGACTCGCAATATTTTCTCCACAACTTGTGCTTCCTGTTTATTTCCCTTTTTAAGTTGCTGTCTAGCCACCCAGGACGCTTGCTGTGATGGACACTCGTTAGCGGGCAGTGGTTGTCCATAAGTTGCAAAAGAACATTTCGGAAGGACTCCCAATCTTCGTTCACGGTGCTCGAAAACATTGAGGTCCAGTTGATGTCTGTTAAATCTGCTCGCATCTGATGAAAGTTTCCTCGCCAAACGTTACGTTGTTTTTCCTCTATAGCAGGCGCAATGGAGAATAAGGAGTAGTCCCACATAAGCACCACAGGATCACTACGACCGAGCGGAGGCATTGAAATAATCTCGTCAATGCTGCCTGATGTTTTCGTGAAAACCAGGTCAAGACAGTTAGCCCTTTGTCATTCACGTGTTCTGGTGGGGAAAGGGACATGTTGTGTGAGAAGTGCCTTCAAGGTCTTTTGCAGAAAAACATAATCAAAAGTCGATTTCGGGCATGATGATTGAACAGTGCTCCAGTTAATTCCTGGTGCGTTGAAGTCACCCATAATCATGACATTAGGTCGACTGGAGAAATTTTCTAATTGTTCCAACAAGTGGGTGTCCGCGACTCGGTCTATCCTAGGTGGCCGATAGACAATGAGGACATCTAGACATGGAGAGCCAAGAGCCTTGCTATTCAACCATATGGCTTCCGTGCTGCACGCAAACTTGCTCGTCTTGTCAGACACTATTAGCATGTCTTTCACATACACAATTATTCCACCACCCTGTCGGTTTTCTCTGTCCCTCCGATATATTTGGTATCCAGACAATGTTATTTCGCTATCTCGAATACTGCCCGACAGCCAGGTTTCGGTTACTGCTATCACATCCGGAGATACTTCGGCAAGGCAAATTTTTTACTCATCAAGTTTTGATAAAAGGCTTTGTGCATTTGTATACAAGCACTTCAATTTCGCGCCGACCAAATTTCCTGTTGCGTTTGTCAATTTTATGGGCCCATCTGTGTCTCCTCTAACGTCAAGGTCATATGTCTTTTTCCGTTTCTTGATGATTTTTCGGTAACTCTGGTTTCTTTAGTGAGAACGCTGGGTGTTACGGAATCAGTTCTGACATCTCTTTGGGCAATTGGTTCCCTGATGGTTTTTGGCGTTAGTGAGGTGGCTGCCGTTGTCCCTCAGAACAATCGGTTGCTTCAATGGAAAATTCGTATTCTTTTGACCTACCTTCCCCTTGAAAATAGCCAGATTGTTTTCGCCAGCCTTCAGTCTTGATTGTAGTTCCAAGACAAGTTCCCGGCGTTTCAGCCTTTTCCGCAGGGGAGTAGTCCAGTTGAAAAAAACCTCTTTATGCGAGTGACGGAGGTTAGTTTTTTTGGATAGGATCGCCTTGATTTGGTCTTTTGCTCGCTAGCATTATTTTTCAGAGGTCGCGGTCGCGGCGTTCCTAGGCTGTCTTCAGACTTTTTGCCGATCCGGAATGCTTTTAATAACTTTTACTTCCACGCCCGGTGGGAGCAACTTGTTAAGGAGGCCATTAAACGAAGCAAGGTCTTCGGCGACACGGTCTTCTGGTCGGACTGCAGTTGACTCGTGCAAACCCCTGAATAACTAAAACACTGTTGTCGATCCTGGTGCTTGGAATTTTCGCTTCCTCCTAAGTTCTCCTTAGGGGCACGAGAACGGTTTACAGAGCTCTCGTTGGGATTAAGTCTACCTCTGACCGTACTCTCATCTGAAGGCTTCAATGAATCCATCAGAGTTGATTGTGATTTTGTCCTCCTGTTGTGGTGTTTCCCCATTGCAGCTTGTCACGCGTTTGTTTCTTCGGATTCCAATACGGGCTCTTTAGAACACCCAAGATAGCAGGATGAGATTTGTGATTTGCTCTGGTCGTCCTCCGTAGGATTCAGAGACTGTGTTCCCGTTATCCGGTCGTTATGGGTAATCGCGTCCGAACATTGTGAGCTGTAACATATTGTAGTTTTTGATACTTTTGGTGCTTTAGTCGCTGCCTTTTTAACTGGAATATTGCTAAGCGTATTTCGTCGAGTAAAGTTATCTTGCAAGAGCTTCCTTAAGTCTGCAAGCTCATTTTCCAGTTTTTGAACTCTTAGTAAAATATAAGAAATTCCAACGCAAGATTCGTCCTCGTAGCCGACGGATTTGGCTGCCATTACGCTTTTTACGCGCTTTGCTGGTTTTTGGTTGTTAGTGTAAACTGATTGAGTGTCAGTCGTGGACGTCGAAGCCAACTCAACAGGCTTTCCTTTAAAGGAAGTTCCGTGACTGGTTCTGTTGCAAGCACGCAATTGTTTTGAGTCCATAAAGGTTAAAACACTGCGTAAAAGTATGTTCTCCTTTGAGCGTATAACGAAAATTTCCGACTGGCTTTGGAGTATGGCGAGTATTTAATGCAATATGAGCAAAAATGTTTATACCTGTTAAAAAATGCTTTTGAAAAATACTATAAACGGTATGAAGGATATCCAGGAACGACTCAGCCGTTCGGATATTTCGAAGGTCCTGGATAACTTCAGATCTTCACGAGGTTGTACACGTTTGGTTCTTTGAGTGGTTGTCAGTTTTTATTGGTGCAGAGCCTGCGCAGTCAACTTGAATAAGATGATAAACAAACTCCAATTTGATCCGTTTTATGATGAATTTCGGCACAAGAAAGAATTCCAGATGAGCAGGAAGCAAATAAGTACATGCAGTTGAAACAGTATTGTCCGGAACAGTCCTAGTGAAGTGGTAACGAAGATCAAATTGTCCAAGTTGGAGAACAAATAATTGGTGGTGCTTATAGGGTCTTCAGTTCAGTGCAGAAAACCCAAGCTGTACAAAACGGAAGCTAGGAACTTGGCATATCGAATTTAATTTTAAGCAGATGGCCGGTAGAACGACGACTGGATGAAACTAAATAACACCTGCATTATGCCTTGAACAAACCCCTCCTTTTGGTGAAATGTTGGGGTTGGTTCAGGTATGGCGCAGAGTTGTGGGAATAACTTTATAAAGAAAATTCAACAATAGGTGTCGTTTCAGCTGCATGCTCAAATAAATTATCAGTTTTTTTACTAGTCTTTTGGGAAAACGGTCGAGGAAAACACTGAAGTGTACTGCATGGCCGTGAAACAGAGCAGGCCTATGCACCGTATCCCAAGTGTGGCCGAGCGCGAGCTTTGAAGGCCGTGCCGACCAGCTTTTAACCGATGTATGCATATTTGCTTTTCATTATTTACTGCGAACTCGTCACAAAATTTACTGCATTTATAAAGCCGGAAAGAGGGTTTAAACGAGCATGCGATAGGATCCCGGAGTCCTTCTACTATTCGGCCTTCACAAGCGGTCATCAATCGATGCCTTTTCAGAAAATTTACACCTTTTTTGCTTGTGCCTCTATTTTGGTATCTCACTACCACATTCTTCTTCTGGCGGTTCTCATTAAGTGAGTGCCTTTCGTCTTCGTATATGACATTGTTATTGATTCCATCCGTGGAGACGGTGTTAAAACCAAGGAGATCAACGCAATATTTTACGTGGACTAATGCAGTGACTTGTATTTATTGCTTCCATCGGAAGAACGCATTTATTTTGATACATGAACACATACGGTTTTTGGTTTTCCTGTGAAGGAGTCTGATTTCCTTGTTAAAATGGTCCGTTTATTTAAGTTTCAACAGGCGTACAAATTTAGTTTATGGTTTACAGTGACAACAGACTCACCCACCTGGACACGATGAGGTGACTGAATAAACACGGCCAGTGGTGTGCTAGGGCTCAATGACTGACAAACCTGAACATCCCGTCGATTCGTTTAACGCACGCCATTGGGGAATTCTGTTGGAACCAAGTCCAAATTACCGGTGGTGGTGGTGGTGGTGGTGATGATGGTGGTGTTGTCTATGGGGGAGGTGTTTGGAGTTATCTTTCTGGCACTGATTTTAAGAAATAATAGTTGTGGTTGGCGGTGGTGGCAGGTGTAGAGACTTTTCGTACCGGTGATTGTCGTCATCGAAGGTGCCTTGGTTTATGCTGCTAAGTAGACAGTAGACAGTAAATAAATTTGCCATGCTGTAATCGCATTGGGCCCGGAGATGTCGGATGAGATCGATACGGACGTGGAAATTCCGCTGAAAACCTGAATATGGTAGAAGGGACTGGACATAAGAGAATGGGGCGGGGTTTTTTTATTTAGGGACTGGCCATCCGATTTACTTACTAGGCTAATTAACTGCACTTTTCGAGGCCGGTCAAACCTGTATGAGGAAATTTTCTATCTCTCGTTTGATTTTCAGGTGCTTCAGTTCACACGGACACATTACTTTTTGTCTTCCTTTTTAGCGAACAACCCCAGTGACCTTACTTAAGAAAAACATTGTTTGGGTAAGCACTCACTGATATTCATTAAAAGTTGGCTGCTACAGTGGACTTTGAGCTGGCTCA
Organism: Schistocephalus solidus; assembly: GCA_017591395.1. Taxonomy (NCBI): domain Eukaryota; kingdom Metazoa; phylum Platyhelminthes; class Cestoda; order Diphyllobothriidea; family Diphyllobothriidae; genus Schistocephalus; species Schistocephalus solidus. Next base: position 189,646 of record WEDG01000375.1, on the reverse strand, counting down.
GCATGGCACATTTGCTGAGGATTCCAGTTTTTCAGGGATTGCTGTATCTAGTATTCTGTCTTGCCACCTCAGTTTTTAAAAAAAATTGGAGGAAGCTGAAGCGAAATAAGTTAATTTCCCTCGTTTACTTCTTCTTGGTGGTCCTTGTCTCCAATTCGTACTCAAATATTTTTAGGATGACAGCTCTGTACGTGTTGAGTTTCTTGTAGAGATGAAGACCGTGGCGATATCACACCTAGTGCTCAGGTTGATGGAACTTCCGACTAGCTTTAGTGATCCGACGTGTACATTTATCTTTGATCTTGATTTTGGTTGACACAGCATTTCTTACATTGTCCATTTTATCAACCAAACGAGAATGCTTTTCAGGTGTCTGTATCACTAAAGAAGAAACTATTGGAGCACAAGAAAGGTTTGGTTGTTTCGTTTAGCTTGCGCACTTATGTAGGATTCCATTTTCAGAAAATCAAAACAGCCACAAAATGGTTGGTGGGCGGAGGTGTGGTTATCAATCAACGATTAGTCACGCCGGCATGGAGGTCACTGAGCTGGGCTCTGTATGCCAGCGACTAATCAATACATCAATTTACTGACTTCTTTGAAGATGCTCAGGCTTCAATCAATTGTAAGTCTCTCATGTACCCGGCGTTGGGGATTATCCTGAAGTTTACGATGTATAACTCATGACCCTAGCAAGTGTCTTAATAACAACTTTCTATAATTCTTCACCAGTTTGTATGCACCTTCGAAGCATATGTTCAGGTAGACCTCTGTAATTGTAACGACAGTTGAATCGTGGTAGAGTAAATACTAAACCGGACTGCATCAAATGATATACTCGGTTCTGTGGGCAATTCCAGGACTTTGTCCCATGGAAATGCACTCAATCGCCTCTGAAATGTGCGTTGCGTATGTTAGAGCAAACAATATCCCCGGCTGTGTTTCCCGTGGTGCTCGCTGGGGACGAAAAATGGGGTGCATTATAAATACTATCCACATAAAGAAGTCGCGGATTATTCTAATTTTAGAATGAAGTGCTTTTGACACTTATGCGACTGTCGTTGTAATCAGTGATGTGCATCGGCTGGTACATGAGCACTGTTTTATTCGTGCATATGTTTAACCCCAAGTCAGCGCAGTCGGAGGCCGACATGTCCACGGTCCATTACATTTTCTCATTTGTCGCGGTGTTAAGCGCGCAAATATTGGTCAAATATGGAACATGAAGAGTAAAAATGAAGAGGCACGCTGAGTACTCATGCTTAAAATTATAAGGAACCCGTCGCCTGTCCTTTTGGTGATGTAGATAGCTGGGCGCTCGTCAGGCTAGATATCTATCAACACGGTAAATAAAAGGAAATTGAAATGGGTTAGAGCATTCTCGCAGCCTCCCCTTATTCCGTGGAGACTTCGATAATAGTCGATTTTCCGTGACAGGCACCACTATTCTGCCCTAAAGTTGGGGTACCATTATGTGAATAATAAGAAACATCTGACTCTATGCATGGACAGGACATCACGATGCACTGTGCCGAAGGACTCCATCAGGTCAACGAATGTTGTGTATCGGCTTGTACACCTGTCCTGGTATTTATCTTGCAGCGGTGTCGCAGCTAATTCTAGTCACATTTTTAAATTACGTAATCAGCGAATAAGTAAGGTGAAGATGAAGATTTTCCGTTCAATTTTGCGAAATTAAATTCCTCAGTAGTTGTCTTAGAGGTGATGAGTTGAATAATGCTTGTAGACGTTTAAGACGGTGGTATCACTGGAGTCTTGTTGAACGTGCTCTTGACGACAAACTTTCTGAAACAACGATGCAGCTTTGTCCATCAGCTGATAAATTCAGCCATGCTAGCTTTGGATTCTGATTATTTCCAACTGAAGAGCTGTTGCATGGACTTGGTTTGTTCTGGAAGGAAAGAAGGGGGCCAGGTCAATATTAGGTTCCAACTCGAGGAAACGGGTGATAACGTCAAAGGAGATTCTGGATGGGCGGTTGAGGATTGTTATGAATTGTTCTTCCCACACTCCAGAATTGTCGATTTCTATCTAAGTTTAGCTTCGATCGATTTTAGCAGTGGCGTGAATCTTTTGATGCGATAGCCGTAGCCCACCTTGATATAAACGAATAATTTTGGCATCATTACTATATGAATACCTCGTAAATTTTAAGCTTTGATGTCCATTCAAACAATTTGCCTCTCCCACCGCCTTTTAACCGGCTATCAAGAACGGGAGAATACAGTTTTAAGTCACTTTAAATCACTTTATTGAAGGAATTAGGCTTTCGGCCTTCAGCTCCCTATTCATATTCAAAAATGACAGTAGAACAAACCTGTACAACCGTAAGTCTGACAAATGTAAATGTAATGTTATCAAGATGTGTGAGCCAGACGCAAGCTGTCTTTACTGGAAAAATCTTAATGAAATGAGAATATACTTTGCATTTAAATTTGTCAACAGTAAATGAAAGGACCATCTCCTCAGCCACTCCATTACATGCTTGGATGGCCCTCTGCGAAAAGGCGTTCCTTCGGATGGCCATATGAAAAAAACCTCCTCTACCGTTTAACAGCATTGTTTCGCAGATGTGCCATCCCAGCCATTTTGAAGAAGTAATCAAATTATAGGGCAAACTCATGGCCTCTGATAATCCGGTAGGTTTGGATGAGGTCACCGCTTAGTTGCCTCTAATTGAGATGAAAAAAATCAAGGTCAGCCAGTCTGGCTTCCTTATGCAGATAATAATAATAATAATAAATAGATTCTTGTCTATCTTCATAACCCTCACCTTTACTCATTCCACCTTTAGATACTCCATTTTAAACCATGGACGCCAGGCCTAGATGACATACTTTAAGTGAGATTTAACCAACGCCCCGTAGTTTTTTCTGTATAGTTCCTTATCAGTCTACACAAATCCTCGTATTAGCTCCAATAACACCTGTCACGCCCTTATTTTGAGTGAGGAGTGTATTCTTAAACCGAGGTGCTCCTAACAGATCCCTCTGGTACGGAGTCTTAGGACCACAAATTTTCCAACGTTAAAACTGAAGAGCCACAGAGTAGCCCCACCACTAAGTCGAGTGGGACTCCCTTAAAATGCCTGTCTGACGTCTTCAGAGCTGATGGCTTTTCAAAATTTAATATCGTCGGCAACATGACGGCGCTGCAACCCAGGTCTTCAACAATGATGGTTTTAAAATTACGAATGGAAGATATGCACTAGTGTTTTGGAGTGTTCACTCGCTGATTCTCTAAAGAACTTTGACGGCATATTTTCCGGACCAGATGACTGCATATTTGAGATTTTTCAGTTCTCGTTCCATGTGAGGTGTCAGGATGAGTATATATTCAAGCACTGGACCGGCGTTAACAACAGCACTCTTTACAATGTCAAGCTGAAGCGCAGTCTTTCTAGTGAATACCGGGGCGAAGAACCGACGGAAGGGCTCAACTTTCTCCACATTTTTGACGAGTTCCATCAAGCAATTGACTTTCTAGTTCACTCTTAATCTCTTTGGGTCGTTGACTTTCCGTGACAGAGGTTGGTCGAGAGTGAGGACCATTAGCTTACAGCCGAAGGAAGTTGGCGCACCGTCAATGGTCACATTTACCCAGTCTACTGCAGGTGCGTTGAAATCTGCAGCAATAAGAACCTCATGGGGACTTGCTTCTTCGTTGACCAAATGAAGGAGTAACTCACCAGCTGCACTCGGAATGTTTGGTGGCCTGTAGACTGTGAAAAATGGCATAATATGTGAACAATTCTTTTTCATCTTTATCCAGAGACATTCATATGCAAAGAAGAGGGCATGCAATCTTTTGACTTCCGAGATTTCTGCCCTTACATATACGACCACGCCGCCTCCTTATCTTTTTTCACGGTCTCTGCGGAAGAGCTGGTATCCCTTTATCTAAAACCTTTGAGCCACGTTTCCGTTATGGCAACGATCTCGGGGTTTTAGTAGAAGACTAGCACCTTCAGTTCGTCCATTTCCTGAAGAAGAATTCGGGCATTACTATACAAAAATCTCAATTAAGACTGGTTACTTCAGTTATATAGACGTCTGCTCTTTTCCTGGAATTGAATGCTACAATCTATCAGTAATGAACTAGACGAACTGTTGTTTATCACTTACAGGTTGATATCTGATTAGTGGCGGTCAACAGAGTTCCGAGCGCGTTCCTTTTGTTATATGAGGTCTGTACATTTGGATACTTCGCATTTAGCGTCCGTCGTCCCGCTGAAAACCAGCCTTGATGAGGTATGGAGTCTGCCTCAGGAAAGACCTCTTCACTCCTTTTATTTTCTCGTCCTTTATTTGGAGCCATTTTACCCCTGTTCGGTCCTCCTCTTCAGTTTTCTTTTCAGTTTCTTCAATTTATGCCTTTCCACGGGTTTGTATTCAGGCTGAAAAAACGCATCCCGGTGTGAGTTACGGAGAGCCGTTCTCCGTTCTATTAGATGTGAAGCCTAAACACAATTTTTAGGAATGATTTTAGGAGGCCTCGGTGATGATATCTTATGCAAAGGGCTCACTTTCACTAAACTGAAAGCTTTGTGTACGGTAACGCATACTTCATCTTAAAGAATGGCAGTTAAATATGCTTACTCAAAATAGATCGAGGTCATGTTCGGCCCTTTCCTGTGCCATCAGAAAAGTGGAATCGGGAGCCATTTTAATAATGAGATTGACTTTTTAGTGAAAATGTCTTTTTAGTGACTTGGTGCTCTGTTTCTTTGATAGAGCTTCGGTATCAGGAAGAATTATAATCTGGTTGACAATTCTATTTGCGTCAATAAAAACAACGATTCCTTAAGTTAATGGCAAGACCCTTTCGGGATCTTTTTAACTTTATCTTGCAGTAGTTCCTTTAACACCAGCCAAAGGATTCCGTTTAGAAGTGCATCGAAAAGAAGGGGCGTTGCTTTGAGTTGGAACTCATTTTTGTGTGTAATCAGCTTGACCTTGTTCAACTTCGACTACTTCATCTTCGGTTATTCAAATTCGACGAGCTTTTAAACACCGCCATTTGATGCATCATCCAGCAAAAATGCAGTATTTGGTTGTGTATCCAGAGAATACCTGATTCTGTCTGAGCTGGATGGCAATGGAACGGTACATTTGCTGGCCTGATTGCTCTTTTGAATGTAAGAACGTTCAACTGATTTCCCGAGCTCTGTGGACGCAATGTCTTGGACCACGTGGTCAGCCCAGTGCGTGTTTTGTGTGGAGTGGCTGACTGGCCAACTGAGAGTCAAGCTGCAATGGCTCCTTCTTACTGTGGCCTTTATGTCACTCCCACTCCGTGGGATCTGACCTGGGTGTGATGGTACGCACAGGGACAGCTCCGGCCGCGCCATTCACCTGTGTCCTCTCCCAACTCCGGTATTCATGACTCTGTCATGACACCGGGATCAGGTGGGGGATAAGGAGAGTGTGCGGTAGCTTAAGCGCAAGGCTACTATTACTTTAAACTCATCAACACGCAACTCACCGTCCCTGCAACACCCTACTGTGGAATATACGGTGGATCTCGTCAGACTACGACGGTCAAACTTTCAGACATGCGTGAGGAAACTATAATTGCATAGGTAATTTCTTTTTAGAATTTTCGTTGTGATTGGTGCTCTTTTACCGACTGAACCGTGAACACACTTTCTTGGACTTTTTATTGCTTTTTGTAAGTTAGCTATGACGTTTTCCATCAAAAGGAATTGTTGTAGGAGCCTTAAGCAACTAATACAGTCCTCGTCCTTGTAGGTGACATTCATTAATGTTATCTTTGACCAGTTGGTAGGGAGAAAACATTTAACAGAATATCTCTTTGCCATCCTTTACTGTTTGTCTACATTTTTCAAAACTCCCATGCGAATGTGGCCGAGTGGTTAGAGGCACGGGTCTTCCGCCTACAGGTTGGGATAAGTTTTTCTGGCGTAGTTTCGACTCTCGACCGTGGCATCTTATTTTTCCGCTCAGATAAATAATTGCTTCTGTGTTTTCCACATCTCTTTGAATTCTATGAAACTGCATAGAGTTTTATAAATCCTCTTAAATAAACGAACAAGGAGGCAATAAGTTTCAACGGTCAGCCTTGCAGGAAACATGCAAAACCTCAGCCTTTGTTGTGAATTCTCTTTCCACAATGGAGAGTAGATGCAAACAGCACATCATCAGCGTGAATTTTGGAAGCAGGTGAAGGTGAAGCTTGTGTTTTTCTTAGGGATAACCTTCGGGGCGTAGAAGAATCCGAAATAAAGGAAAATTTTGACAGTCATAAAATTGTCACCTCAAAGTCAATAACTCCCAAATTTGGAAAAAAGTAAATCCACTTGTGGGTTATCTCAAATCAGCGTGTCTTCTATACTAAGTAAAAGAATAAAGCCGTATGATCAAAGGAGTTTAAATACGAAACCAATCTGTGGAGTATGTTCGTCTCTCAGAGCACTTTGGTGATCTATTCGTCAATTTTGTCGATGTGGTCTGACGGATGCGGCTTGCGTGACCCAGAAAATCCACGAAGGTGGAATGGATTTTGCTCTGCAGTTGGCACCACTATGTTCCCACGGTGGCGTTACTGCCCGGAGCGTGCAATAATTTCAGGCCACTTGTCATTTGATTCAATGAACTCTAAATGACGAGTAGACGCATTAAACAGAACAGTTATTAGCTGATATTATTGACCCTTAACTTTTGATTCCTTGAGATGTAAATGTAAGAACCTCATCATAGAATATTCGAAGTGACACTCCGTTCAGCCACCAACATCCTGCACCACCTTTGTCTACAACATGTTTTTCGCTCTCAAATTAAGATGGGAAAGTTGTCCGTGGGCTGCCCACACCGAGATTGGGGTGTTCCTACGCTGTCTTTTCCAAAATGTTTTATTTAGGAGGAGTAGGTAGCGGTGGCGTTCGGTGCTGGTTCGCCAAAGAAAACACTGTTATCTTTGTTGCATTAAGTAATGACAGCAGTGCTATGCAAATGCAACCAGTTTTTAAAGCTAAGCAGCATGATCTGTCCGCTTTACAAAACTGTAATGACATTATGTTCAAGTTTGGATCATTTCTCTATACTAGGGAACTTATTTTATGGGTGAGGTTTCTGCTATTCCCTCTCAGGAATGTCAGCGTCTCGACTCTCTCATTCATTTGGTTGCCGGTGAAACATCAGACCGGCATAAAAAATAATAATTTTGTTTTAAAAAATGTTTATAGAGACAGACGACCTATCGAAGTTGCCGCACTCTTCCTGTACTCGTGTGGCCTTAACTAAAAATATTAGCGGAAACCAAACATCTTTCTTCATGTAGCAATAATTCACCTATATTATTCACCTTTTATACCAATTTAGGTGGACTCCATCTTCGCACAAGGAGGTCCCATTTCTCGTTATCCATAGGTTGCAAATGGTTTCCCTTGTCAGGATCTTACCCCGATGGTGCAAAGGAATGGGTCTCTCTCTCGAATAGGTCATTGGCCTCTCAGTCTATCATACCTTATTCCGATCATGGTTATGCAAACCAAAACGATATTATAAAGCAAACCCCTCTGGGTTCCGGTTCAAAATAACCTTAACTTATTTTCCCACTTTTCTTCCAACAAATCCATTTAACGTCTTCTACCTCGCGAATAGGAATTTAAAATTCAGTAGCTTTCAACCATGTCATAAGCCCATTTTTAATCTCCGCGCCTTCATCAAGGGCGCCGAGACCGACTGCTTCTCCGCTTCAAAGTAATTTTCCTTGTATTCCTATAAGTGACTTAGTCCAAAAAACTGGGTTAACTCAGCCTCGTTACCATTCCACGCCATCCACTCCGGTCTCATCTGTTCAATCTAATAAGCTAATCAATACCCCCGATCAATCTAACCATACTCCTTATTCAAGTTCAAAAATGTTAATGACATTACATTTTGGAGACTGACTTACCCTCCAGAATCTACTCTACATACCGTAAATTTCCATGCCAATTCTCCCAAACAAGCAACTTCTCAGGCTCCTCAATTAATTAAACCTGCTCATTATGGTTATAGTAATCCAAAACCATTTGGTCCATTTTCAAACCTAATTCTCTCCCCCATATTATTCCAACATTCCTAAAAATCCTATTTTAAGTCTTTTCATATTTTTTTAGCGCAGAAAATAGTCATCTTCTCAATGTACGCTACCCAAATATGTTTCTGTACAATAATCATAATTGAGTTAACAATAACAGCTTAGCAAATTAAAGACCACAGAAAAAGTACTTTTCACCTATTTCTTCTTCCCTGCAGTTTACTTCCCCAACATTAAGTCTTTCGTTTTTACACACTAATGAGCGTATTCTGCGTCCCACAAATAAGTTCGGCCTTGTTTCACTCAATGCGAGTTCAGTCGTGAAAAAGATGACTGAGCTAAGAACTGCAGCTTTTGAGTTCGACCCATATATTTTGTGCATCACAGAATCTTCGGTTCATGCTCTAAGTTCCGAATGAAAGCTAGCTTTAGGTTATGTTTGTTTAAATCGACATGACCGTGCTCAGAAGCGTGGTAGTGGTCATTATTTTACATCGGATAATCTCTTTTAATTTCACCCTACGATCTAAGCATTTCTTCGTTTACCGGAAATTATTGTTTCGTTTCAGTCATCCTCACGTAAAATTAAAAGCCATAATTGACTGCAGCTATAATCCTCCTTGCTATTCCGGCAACGAATGCCAGCTCTGTTAACCCTTTGAAAAGGTTGACGAAGCCCCGTTTGATGTCAAAATAATCGTAGGAGACTTTAATTTGCCAGAAATAAACTGGCGTGCAAATACTTATCCACCAAAATTTGGGGACCTGTTGTTGATGTGTCTCAATTTGTCAACTCCTTGAGGGAAAAAATAGTATTATGATTTAATTTTATTAATATCATCCATCGTTTGCTTATGAATTTCCATCATGATCTTTTTAAATGTGATAACGCATTAATTCAGTGTTGATTTCCTGTCCGGTCTTCAGTAATGCAAGCCGTTTAACATAAATATTTTGACTTTCCTCACAAGAACAATTAATTACTAAATAATTTTGCAAGCACTCTGGATTGGCCAGGCTGTTTTTCAAATAAGGACCCAAGTTTTTTCCACGATATATTGCTAGGCGTAACAGAATGCCTCCTCGATTTCATTCCACAATGGACCCTTGTATCAAATGCGGCTTCTTCTACGGTCCCACGTTTTCTTGAAAACCAACTTAAATCATTACGAAAGTAGCTCAAGGATCCATCAATAATTTCATTATAGGTCCACTCAAGGATTGCACAAATCTTTGAATTAGGTTCAACAATGAGGACCGCACGAGATAGGCACAGGGAGTCTCTAGCAAATAGCGACGCTAATCCTTCCGGATCCATTGCTCAAGTCTTCCATCTCAATTTTTCCGCTTAACCTCACAAAATCATTCAAATTTTACTCGATTGCAGTAATAATTTCATTGCAGAGGATTTTGGACGAAACATAATTGTTAAATTCCTTCTTTGCCAAACATGTTGCCTTTGAAACCACTCCCATCACTTCACTTCAATTGACATCTCATATGTTGCTCAATACCATTAAGTTTTCTCCTACCAAATATTCAGAAACAAATAAGCTGACTTAATCAATCACACTCAGTTGGAGCAGACAACATTCCAAATTCCTTTATTAAACTGATAAGAGATTTTCCCACCTTCCTGAGAAAAATATTCGCATTTTTTTATCAACACTGGTTTCTTTCCTGATTATTGGAAAACACAGAGATTAAGAATCTTATCATCTGGTTATGTGGTACACCCTCTGGTTATGGGCAAGCTATAAGTGGTGGTTAGAGACCTACAAGACTCACAAATACCTATCTTCTGGCTATGCACAAGGGCTCTCAATTTAATGATTTATATATCCATTATCTAAAAGCAGCTTTTTTTCTATTGTTAAAACTATTTAAAAAAAATTATGATAACTTTACATTTTAAAATGTTTTTGGATATCGTCTTTATTTTATGTATAATTTTATGATAAGTAAACAATTTGCTTTAAAACTAACTTGCAAAACTTATTATTTTTTATCTCTGTCTGTTAGTAGTATGTTTTTTCCGTTTTATACATCATTTATGCTCTATGTTATTCGAATGCGCAATGAGCCGCACGTCTAGGTTTTCATATAGCTTTATGAAACGAATGCCCTAATAGCAATTCATATCAGACGTATCTCGTACGGATATCCACCTGTCGAGATACATATGTCCACCGTATGTCGAATTTGTCCGCTTTTCCGAGATATGCCCAATATCGAAATGTCGATATTTGTCGAAATAGACGAAAAAGGGTAGGATACGACCTACTTTACCCCATTTAAAACGAATACATACGGAACCCCATTACTATTCCTTTACCGTGACCGCCAACAACGTACCCATTACTTCCATCCTATATAGCTCGCGTATACGCCACTAAAGTCACATTTTCCCATTTTCTCAGCGTGTTGTACAAAATGTAAACACACAGTTGATGGAAATATAAAAAATGTGTATTATAAAACGTCCATAATAATAAGTGTACAATAATGGATATTATTCTACTTAATATAAACAATATGGGGTTGTGGAATACGTTCAATCAGGGGTTAGCCGGGTTGTGAAGATGGGGGTTTGGAGTGGAGGTGGCTAGTCCTGGGTGGCATTCTAAAAATAGACAGTTAAAGCAATATGAGGAAATCAACTCACCATAAAAGGGTAATTCAGGCACGTGCCTTTGAAATCTCTTGCCGGCGGCGTCGAGGGACCTTTTCAGGCGCCTTACAAATACGGCCTCCAACTCATAAAGGTTTAGACGGCCGCTGCCATTCCACCTTACGTACAGCTCTAAATTGTTTGAAATTAACAAAAGATGTTAATACCCACCTGTAATAAGTTCATATAATTTGGACCCAGATAAAAGCATCTTTGCCTTTGCGTCCTTGGAAATTCAGTTCAGGGCTATAGCATCATCGAAAATTGCATAAAATATGCGCTTAACGAAGTCGTCCGTATTTCGGCCCCCGAGGCAGGATAAATATGACTCCTAATTGAAAATGTAAATAATTGATGGGTACTTACCAGTTCCCTGCTGAAATGTGGATTCAGCAGCCGTTCATGTAAATCTCTGAAAGCAGCACGGCAGGCTATCGGCTGTTCGACTGGATTTAGGGGATTGATATACCCATTTTGAATGGGAGCTGTACTTGCTGTCGGTAGAAGTAACCTCCGACGTTCGCAGTTTTGCTAGAATACGACGTTGGGTGGCCTGCACTTGCAGCAGCCGTTTCCCAATTACGTTGAAACGTCGATACATGTCTGCCTGAAATTCCGTTTGGGATTTTGAGACAGATGCGTCTAGAACAATGAATACTCATAAGATACCAGTCTTACCTGCTTGCTGAGGACATCCTCTGGAAGGCAGAGTTTCCACTGAAGAGGAGGACAGCACAAGAGGGTACACTAAACCGCTCGTCTTAGACCTTCGATTCCTAACCCACATACCAATCAACTTCTTCACTACACCTAGGTATACTAGGTGAAGTTGATCTAAGGGAAAATTAGATATGAGTCCTAACTTACAGGCAGCGAATGGTGAAAATCCTGCCCTATGTTTGCCGTTCAAAGGTAAATTGAAGTCATCGTCCTTTCTATCCACATTGCCATCACCAACATATACAACTTGGTCCATATATACCCCAACTATGTCGCACCGTTCGGATGATGAGGGAGATCCCTCGCTGGCATCTGCGGACTCATTAGTGGATTTATCTACATCAACGGGCATGTCGATCACATTTTGAGCACTAGGCGATGCTAACGTGCATTCCTCCTCATGTATAACTCGTCTGCGCTTTAATCTATATCTATTAAGTTCATCATTAACTTCGCGGTATATTTCCGCTACTTCGCGGGCAACATGCCTTCTAATAGTCCTTTTACAGGGCTGCCTATACATTGCAGATGATTAATAAACAAAATAAATTGATATAAGAAACAGTTAAGCAATGTAAATGATAAATAGGGTTCGACAGAAGAGCAGGCAGAATTACGGTGAACCACGTGCGTACGCAAGCCACGAGAAATAAAAGTGTGATGGCCGCTTACCGCGCCTACTCTAGACACACTATCATGCCAACCAATCACAGGACGGAGTCTTAATATAGATTAACCAATGAGCAGAGGTTATGTCCTATCTCGGAATGTCGTGATCTATGTATATTAGTGCTATATATGCATGCTTTTAGGGTGGTACTAGCTGTTTCATACAGCTAGATCAAACATAATCAACACTATGATATATAATACAAATATGAAGACTGTATGACTAAATTGAAAGTTTCTTACCGTTGAACTCTTCTTGCTCCTAATCTATTTTCACCTTTTTAGCAATCAGTCAACTAAGTCTAATTATTCGGCAGACCCCACACCGGAATCGACTGCGCTCGCATCTGATTGGAAGTACCTATCCCTTCGAATCGACCGCAGACGTTTCTACCTCTGTCAAATGAATACCCTCGAACGTCAATAACAGACCAGTCTTGACTCTAAACATTATTTCCCTGATAAATTCATTTTCATTCTGTATAGCTGTTTTTACTTCATTTTTGTTATTTCTAAACCTTGGAAAACAGGTTTTTTTTTACTTAAAACAAACTCGTCATTTCAACACTGCTATTTAAGCAAACAAACAAACCAAAGCTTAAATGTTGAATGAAAAGAGGAGTTTGTTTTAGGTTTTTTCCTGTGTTCTAAGGATTTGACGGCGCCAAGCAGTGCCAAATCAATAAACCTATTTATATTTATATTATTATATCTGTATTTGAATCGGACACAATCTTGGATGTTCACAATTAGCTCGGTGTTCATAAAACGGCTTCTGATGCCAAACTGTTAAAAAATAATGGCTATACAAATTACAGATTTTCGCATAACCAATCTACTTCTTAGCTCAACCCAACATGGCATCCAATCCGATCACTCTTGAGAAACATGCTAAATGTCTTTTTTTAAAATTGATTAACATCTCTTCCTAATGAGCATCTGTTGATGGTCGTTATCTATTTTGATCATAGTAAGGCCTTTGATAACGTACCTCATAGGAGACTTATAGTTAAGTTAAGATTTAGGACTTCTTAGTCCCCTTACCAATTTCATTATGTCATATCTAATTAATCGGAAACAAAAGGTCTTATATTGGTCCTCATTTTCAACTAAGACCCCGTATTGTAAGCGGTGTTCTTCGAGGCACCGTGCTAGGTTCTCTTTTGTTTTTGCTTTGCATTATTAATATTTTATCCGCAGTTAAACTCTATCAGTCTTTTATTAATGCGGACGATTTTAAATGCGTATATTTCTTTTCTTAATCCACGGCCCAACGATGATTATAAAGAAATCCATGCAGACTTGTATGCTCTTTGCGCGTGGTGCTCAACGTGGCAAATGGAATTCTCACCTTCCAAGTTTCGTTAAATGTACTCAAGGCTTGACAGACTACCACAAGCAGTTATTTTTCAAGGCATATATATATGACTGAATGGTACACCATCAAGGACTTCGATGTAAGCTACATAAATAAATTAGATTTGTCGCTTCATGCCGATAGAATAGCGGCCAAAGCTGCCCAGCTTTGTGGCTTTATTTCTTATTTTTTCTATCTTTCTGAAATTAAATGAAGACTTTATCGAATGTTTGTCCTTCACATTCTGGAACATTGCTGCCCATCCTTTGGGTGAATGCCCGAGTCTAGCCGTTCTAAAAAGGAAAATTTCCAATGATGGTTTACTCGAAACTCTTACCTCTGACACTTTAACAACCAAGTCGAATAAATGCTTACTTATTAACTTAAAATTTATATTGGATCGAAGGTTAAAAGCTGGCTTCTGCCTCCCTTTTCACCTTGATAATAGTTCAAATATTCTTTGAAGTTCCCCTCTTAACCCCGTTAGTCGTCCGTACAACATAAATAAATAAATTGTATATTTAAGGCCCAGAGGGACCCATAATGACAAACTTAGTACCGTTGTTTAAATAAATACAAAGGTGGATAATTGCGACACTATGTGAGCATCCATATGAACAGCAGAAATGAGTAGAATGGTAAACATATCCGAATTAAAAGGATTTGCCATTTTTAAAACAAAAGTCAACAATCTTTGGCATATACGGTGAACTGGAAAAGAAGCAGTAAAAAAACTCCTAGGGTTAAATCGGAGGCAGAGTTCGGCGAGCCACCAATTAAAAAAATAGGAGAAAAAAACTGCTTCACTAAAAAATTAATAGCTAAATGCAATGGGATAGTATTGTGATGTTGCTGACAACGTATGAGTGTTCGGAACGCTCCTTGTCGGGTGAGAGATAATATACCATACGTTATTCTTCCTTGATTATACCTCCATTATATCCTCCACGTCTAAAAGCTCACTGTTCTTTGCTTCCAGGTATTGCTTTGTTTTGAATAACGTGCCGATCGATATAAGGTTATCAAATAACCTGTCTAGTTTTCAGTGAAGACTACAGATTTATCTTAAAACTGAGTCAATTAACCTTTTATTATCCTCTTCTTTCCCAGGCAGTTTCCTTCATGACCCCGAGAAAGGAATACTGGGAATTTCGAAGACCAGTTCCAAATTATTTCCTCAATGCATCGTCTACCCCATGAACATAAATGTCTTCAAAATGCTTTCCAGAATAAAATGATCGTCAAATAATCGGGTCATATTTGAACGCTCATTTTAAACCACCTGCATTTTGTTTGCCAATAACCATTACTGGAATTCCAATATAAGTACTGAGATGTGTAGGCCGTACATTCGTCCTCCATTCTCAGGTAAAATAACACCCCTGAGTGCACTATGTTGACTTCTTCTTACTCAATTGCCAGATTTCACATTATCCTTTCGTACTACGCTTAGAAGCAACATACCAAGCTGATTCATATGCCCTCGTGGAGCAGTTTTGTTTCTGCTGCACCTCTTTTTTAAAAATATTCGATATTTGCAGCCATTTTTTGTCACCTATTGATTTCGTCGGTTGCTGTTGTATGATCTCTCCTACGACAAGGATTGTTCCAAAACTTCACACGGTGATATCAACATCGCGGTCCTATATCACTGCATCATACAAATCATATCAACTATAGCTATTAATTCTTTAGAGAAGCAGTTTTTTCTCCTACAGTTAATTCAGTATATATAAGGGAGATAGGCAGAGCCTTTGAAAACCCTATTTACAGATAGACTCTAGCAAAACAGGCAAATTTTATATGGGAATAGTCGTTTTAGTATATCGATCATTGCTGTCGACTAAATATATGTTCATCAAGTAAAAATGCATCAAGACTTCTTTTAAACATTTCAACGCTTTCAGCCTCAACAACTGAGGCTGGCAGTTTGTTCCATTCGTCAACCACCCGTTGGGAAAAGAAGTTGGCCCGCACTTCAAGTTTGGCGTGATTTCCTTTCAGTTTGTATTGGTGAGCTCAGAGACTTGTCATGTTTGCCAATTCAAAAAAGTTGGCCATCTGAAGAGCACAATCAACTCCTCTGACCAGTTTGAAGATTAAGATCATAGCCCTCTGTATTGCCTATAAGAGAGAGGAAAAATTTTAAGTCTTGCTATGCGGCCCTCTTAGGGTAGGCATTCCAATCCTCTGACTAGTTTCGTTGCCCTCCGTTGAACTTTCTCCAACAGAGCGTAGTCATGTTTCGTCCAAGGGCGCCGCGCCTGAACGCAATATTCCAACACCAGCCGGAAAAATGTTCCAAACACGCGCCCAAAAAGCTCTCCGTCAAAACTAACGAAGGACCTCCTGCTTGCACCTAAAATACACATAGCTTTCTTTGCGATATTCGCACAGTGCGACGATGGTTTGAGAGTTGATGTTATCCATATACCCAAGTCCTTTAGAATATTTACCTCCTGGAGTTGGTGACCACTGATGAAGTACTGGTATTCAAACCTAATCATCTTTCTGGAACTAGACCGCAGTCGGATTATTTGGCATTTTTTAAGATTAAGGTTCAGCAGCCACTCATCACACCTTGTTTGCAAGCGATCTAAGTTTTGTTGTAATTTCCGCGCATCCTCCGGTTTTTCAATCGAGTTCCATAACTTCAAATCGTCAGCGAACATTACCTTCTCGCATGTCAGACAATCCAAGCAGTCGTTTACGTATATCAGAAACAAAATGGGACCCAGAACGCTGCTCTGCGGAACTCCACTGTGAACGGTTTCCCAGTGAGACTTGGCGTCTCTGATACAAACACGCTGGCGCCTGTCTGTGAGAAAGTCGGCCAACCATTTGAGTAGGTTGCCAGTCACAACCATTTGACGGAGCTTAAAGATCAGACGTTTGTGTGGAACCCTGTCAAAGGCTTTGCTAAAGTCAATGTAGACCGCATCGACTGACAAACCCATTTCTAATGATTTTGTCCAACTTTCCATGGATGTGAGCAGGTTTGTGAGGCAGGATCGACCACTTCGAAATCCATGTTGATATGAACTTAGCAAGTTATTATCTTCAAGATGCCTCATCAGTTCCGTTTTGATTATCTTCTCCATCATTTTGCAACAGATACTTATGAGGCTGACTGGTCGGAAACTGCTTGGTAATGTCCTCTCTCCTCCTTTATCGATGGGGTTTTGTTGGATATCTTCAACTCGGTAGGCAGAGCCCCCGCCTCCATCGAACTTTCAAATATCTTGGAGAGCGGAGAGGCCAGCTGGTCTGTGAGTTCATTGAGAACTTTTGCGGATATACCATCTGGGCCAGGTGATTTAGTGGGCTGTAGCTGTTTCAGAGTTTTGCTTACTGTGTCCATTGGGAACGACACCGTGCTTATTTTGTTTGTAGATGTGGCAGTACTGTAGTATTCGTCCTCGTCAAAAGGTGGTTCCTCGGTATACACGGACATACAGAAATTGGATAAGAGGCTGGTCTTATCAGAGTGATCAGTTAACCTGTTTCCCTGATTGTCTTTAAGACAAGGAATGCAGTCGCGATTTCGTTTTGCCTTATTAACATAAGCATAAAACCTTTTCGAATTTCTTGGTATGTCTTTGACTATTTCTGACTCAAAGGCTGACCTTTCTTTTCTCAGAAGATTCCGACACCGATTTCGCTGTTTCTTAAAAGCGGAAAAATGTTCGGGTTGTTGATATCTGGCATATGTTCTCGATAGTCTTCTTTTCTTCTTGAGATTCCTTTTTATTTCCGATGTCACCCTCTCGGGTCGAGAGACGCACGATCGCCTTTTAAGTGGGCAGAATTTCTCTACCAACTGCTGAATCAATTTACTAATGAAGAACCAGGCAGCATTTGGGTCAGGTTCATGTATATATATATATATATATATATATATATTTTAAAGGGTTACAGGCATTGCCCTTGATGACCCTATTAATGTAAGGTTATCATTGCATGTGTACAGTCAATATAAAATGTTGTACATTTTAAAATGTTTGAGTCAAAGCATAAGATAACTTCAAATGCGTTTTCACAGCCATAGGCGAAACATTGTGGAAGAAAAGTAGAGCCCGAAAGATTTTAAAAGGCTGGTTTTAAGAAATCGTGCTGTGACAGTCGTCTTTTGTCAAATACAATGCAATCAAGCCTTCTTTTAAAATCAATAATGCTTTCAGAGGTAACCATCTCACTTGGTAACGAGTTCCAAGGTCGAACCACTCGTTGGCTGAAACAAAACTTTCTGAGGTTCAATCGCGTGCGTTCGCTATTAACCTTGTAAGGATGACCATGCAGATGAGTTGTGCAGGCAAAGTCAAAGAAATCCTCCGATCTCAGGGTGGAATCATGGCCCCGGATAATCCGGAATGTCCAGAGCAGGCTACACCGTAAGTGCCTGTGGGAAAGAGGAAATAAGTCAAGCTTTTTCAATCTGTCTTGGTACGGTAAAGTCTTAAAGACCGTCAACCATCTTCGTTGCTCTCCGTTGCACCTGTTCGAGGGAGGTCAACATCTTTCTTCATCCACGGTATCCAAGCTGGTACTCCGTAATCTAAATGTGGTCTCACAAAGGCGCCATAGACTTTTTCCGAAGAGATCAGGGGGAATATTTTTAAACGCACGTCTGATCCAATGTAGTGTACATGTTGCCTTCTGGACTGCTTTCTTACAGTGTTCTGAGGGGCATCAAATTCGCAGTTGTCCACATGCCCCAGATCTTTTGTATGTTTCGACCTCTTTTAATGCAGTGCCATTAATAAAGTACTGGTTTCTCAGAGATACTTTTCGACCGGCGCTTAGATGTAGGATCACGCACTTGGATACATTAAACTTAAGAAGCCACTTAGCTGACCAGGCACTTAGTTTGTCGATATTCGATTGTAACCCTTTTGCGTCATCAGCGCAGCTGACTTCAGTCCATATTTTTATGTCATCTGCGAACATGACAGCTTCACAATCTAGGTCATTGAGACAGTCGTTCACGTAGATTAGGAAGAGTAGGGGGCCCAAAACAGAACCCTGTGGAACACCACTTTCTACTTTTACCCATTCTGAGCTAGAGTTTCCAACAACAACTCTCTGTACTCTGAAGGACAAGAAACTCTTAATCCAATTTAAAAGTTTGCCTTGAATTCCTACGTTCCAAATCTTCTGCAAAAGAAGCCCGTGTGGTACACTATCAAAGGCTTTTTTGAAGTCAAAAAATACAACATCTACTGCATGACCCTTATCTGTGGCCTTTTGTCCATTTCTCGTGCGACTGAAGGGCACTCGTGAGACAGGAACGTCCTGGACGGAAGCCGTGTTGGGCATCGCATAGGATTTGGTTGTTTTTCCAGATAGCGCATTAAATGCCTCTTGATAAATACGCTCCATTATTTTGCACGCTATGCAAGTTAAACTGACAGGGCGGTAATTTTCACAGTCGAGTCGTGAACCTCCTTTATAGATCGGGGCGATGAATGCGCACTTCCATTCTTCCAGGAGTTTGCTTTCTTCAAAGGACTTTTGGAATATGATGGACAGTAGTATACACAGGTCGTTAGCAAGTTCTCTTAGGGCTAATGCAGGAATTCTATCCGGCCCAGGCGACTTGGCTGGTTTTATACGGAGTAATTCGGTTTTTAACTACGGTCGGGGAAAAAGTCTAGGTCTAGGTCCTCTGTTGTGGATGAGGGAGGAGATGGAGGAGTAAAGGTAAAGGGGGTACACATTGGTTGACAAACTGTTTGAATAGCAGCAAAATTATTAGGCTCTCTAGTGAAGACGGTCTGGAAGAATTTGGAAAGAAGGGATGCTTTAACCTGGTCATCGGTCTCCAGTTTTTCCGTCTGCAGACCCTAAGGGCAGGTATCATCTCCTGAATTCTCTTTGTACTCCGTATGTAGCCATATAGCATTTTTGGGGTGTTCCAACGATTTTTGCAGTATGTTTAGCTCAAACTTCCTCCGCAGCTTAGTAGCCTCACATTTTACAAACGTTGCGTTGTTGCTTATATTCCCGTAAAGTGAGCATCGGAGCCGGTTTGTCTGTAACGCCTCCAGAAGCGATTTCTTTTTTGAAAGAGGCCTGCAAGTTTGAGTTTAATCCACTTTGGGCGGTTTGTGGTTGTCTTTTTCCTGAGAGGACAGCTGAGGTAAACAATCCTTTTCAATAACGAACTCAATGTCGTCCAATCTTTATTGGTTTCACCATGTAGTTCTGTTTCCCAGGATATCTCTGACAGTTGTCTTCTCATAAGTGAGTAGTCCCCCTTCCAAATGTTTCTTACCCAAGTATCGGGTAAATTTGGTTTGGAAAACAGTGAGTACTCGAAGCACAGCGTAATGTGATCACTTGAACCTAATGGCGGTCGATCCTGTATGTCTAGCACATTTTCCTCATCTCGGGTAAAAATCAGGTCAAGACAGTTTGATTGTTGTCCTTCTCTTTTCCGTGTTCCAAAGGTGACGTACTGAGAGAGAAGTTTGTCTGTTGCCCATTGTAGTAGTTTGTGGTTGAAGTTATCTGGCATTCCCGGCGCAGTCCATGTTTTCCAGTCAATATCATGAGCGTTACAATCCCCAACAATGAGGACAGCTTTCTTCTCGCTGGCTTTGTAGAGTGTGCAGGGCTCCAGTCTATCCCATTCAGTAATTCTTTCATTTTGGGATAATCCCCTTTCCATACATTTCTCTGCCTAACTGCACGACGTTTGGGTACAGAAAAATGACTGTACTCCCAAGCAAGAACACAATGATCACTTCGTCCAAGCGGCACGTAAGAACTTAATGCAAGGATGCAATTGTCGTCTCTACTAACGATTAGATCCAAACAGCTTGACTGCCTCCCATTTCAGAACCGCGTCTTCATTGTGACATGTTGGGTAAGGAACTCGTCATTTATCAAGCTGTAGTAATTTCTGTTCGAATGAATTTTCCGATCGCGAGCAGTACATTGACACCCAATCGATATCGGGAGCGTTGAAATCTCCAAGTATTACTAAGTGTTTGCTACGGCAGATTTGCTTTACCTCTGTGATGAGTGCTTCTTTTATGTTTAAAAAATAAGGGTCTCGCTGAACGCTGCCCCAGATTTAACCACAGGAGTTTTTTGCACTTCTTTATTCCTAGTTCACCATATATTCCAAGGATTATTGACTATTGAAGAATCTTTGTGAATTTTAAGTGCCTAATTTACAACTAATTTCTGATGTTCATATGGTTGTTCACACAGAGCAGCAATTATCCACTTAGTCTTTATTTATGCCTTGGAAGTATGTTTGTAATGACTGGGCCTCTGTGCCTTAAATATACAATTAAGATATTTATTTACCCTCGCGAAGCAGTTTTCTTTCTGGATTTTTTTAATAAATAAGACTATATTCGCAGCCATTTTCTTCCCCTACAAATTTTGACTACCACTGGAAAATATAACCCATGGCATTGGTTCCCTCAGTCTTCGTAGTTCTCCTTTTTTCAACCCTATGCAAACGGCTACAACCTCGCAAGGCATTGCATCTCTCACACCTTAGGGCGATGGTTTTTGCGAACTTAACCTTCTTCTCGATGTCGACCCTACACGGACTGTTGACATCCGTGTCAGGTTTCTTTTTCAGCGGTTTCACCAATCGAAAATGAGAGTTTCATAGTCGCATCTCTAACACTTCGACCATGACATTCGTGACCACTACGGTCCTTTTCCGTCGACCCTATGCGTACTGATGATGCCCGCGAAGGTTTCCCCTGTGGAGAACCCTTGACGGTTACGCTTATACCTAGTCGATACGCATTATGAGCACACCCATTTTGAACCTTCATACGCTGTTATAAGCATGTAGGTCCTACCTCAGGCGTATGTTTTTCTACAATCGAAGGCGGTTTTTCCCGTTAAAATCCACAAACCCCACTCAACATTTATCGTTTCCCTTGATATATATGCAGAGTTTTTTTCACTGTCTGCCCTTATTTATTTATTTTTCCCCTCAATACTTTGTGTTATCTGTCACTGCCATTATGTGAGCTTCGGGTAATCAAAGCAAAATATCTATGTATCAATCTAAAATGCTTGCGTTTCGGTTGTGACTTGCCTGATGGGAAAGATTCGCGCAACAGCTTGTCGAACTGATTCTAGACTGCCTCAGTTCAACGCGGAGTAAAGATGTAAAGACAGGCCGTTGGGTAAGACTGATGCGTCGAAATTTTTAAATTGTCTCCGGTAGTAAGGTACACAACCTCTCTTTCGTTTATACCATCATGCACACAGAGGATCTCACCACTGGGTTTATGCTTAAAAAATCTTCGACGTTTTCCATTATAATAATACTCAGTTTTGTTCGTTTCATCACATTCATGTTTGTGCCCTGGGTTGGTCTACGTTATGTTTTCTTTTTCAAGTTTTGGCTGTATCATTTTTTAGAAAATTTTGCGTTTTAGTCTTGCATCTCAATAAGCATCTGCATTTAAACACATTCTTCTATAATTTTTGTTACTAGTTACGCAGGTAATTCTGTCATGTCCCTCTTTCCTGCGGCATAAGTAGGATGACTTTCCTCAGCGTACTGTTTTGTCTCCATATTATTTCATTTGAAATTTGTGCTCAGCGTTTGTAGATAACATGTCTGTCAAATTTACTTAGTCTTAGAAATCTAACATTAATTATCTGGTTAAATTAAACGAAAAACTGACCTTTATATTAAATATTGTTAAATAAGAACGCTGATGTCTTTATCTGTTGAGAATGTGATATTTGTTTATTCGCTTCAGTTCTATTGTAGGTAGCCTTCTGTTAGACCTTCAGACGCAAATTTCTTGGCATTTGAAGGTCGGTTTACTACATTGTTTGGGCGCTATGCGTTCACGATTGGTCCCTAGGCGTGAGTTTAGGAAGTTCTCAAATGAATAGGAAGACTTATATATTTATTACGCTAACTATGTCCTTAAGCGTATAATAGCATGCTATTCTTTGACTGTAGAACTTGAATTATACGATCGTTTGTAGTGGATAACGATGTGAATTTTTTATGGAAGCGTCAACGATTGCTGCGGCATGCCGAGTTATGGGTTAGGGCGGCACCTTAGTCACTTTGACCGCATTGAATCGCGTCAGTCAGCTCACTCGAGCATGGACTGCAGTCACAGTCAATCAGAGAGCACCGACTCTGGATATTCCTTATATTGGCATCCTGCTAACATTTTCTCGCGAAACCTGAGCATCATGGCTCACCTATAACTCTTCGTCCTCGGAGATACATTAAAAGCCTCTAATTTTCGGATACAGGGTCAGTCTGGGTCGCATAACTTGCGAAATTATCCTCTAGAGGACTGTCTGTCTGGCTGTTGTGTGCAATTTCACTGGCATCCGTGCTTGTATGTACACGGCTCACTAACTCGAAGGTGAGCTGCGACTCAAAAAATCAGAGTGCTACCCAGCTGTACATCGCTGCTGCATCGGCGCAAAACAATACGGCTATGCTATCCTGGGCAAATGAGTTGCCGCAAGTAAGCTAAAGGTCGGCCGAGTATGTAGACAATGCTACAGTAGAAACAGTTAATACCTATTACTCTGCTTCTGTCGCCACTTTGTGAAAGACATGATGGTTAATTTGACTGGTAACCTGTTTACTTCACCCGTCTAGCAAATGGTTCAGTCACCGGTTTATGAATGTTAGCTTCCTTAGAAAATGGACACTTTTTAAGGCTGGCGCATCTAATCAGGTAATAATTGCCCCACGGAATCCTTATGATCTTCCTTATGCGATTTTATTTGGTATTCTACTGGCGAAACATAGCTCAAAATATTTAAGCATCCACTTAGTTGTAGCCAATCATCTTTTGCGCATTCCCGCGGCCAATGACAAGTCAATGTCGCAGAACTCTGTCATTGAATTAAATGAGTCAGACCCGACTATGTCCTGCTTACGTAGACATCAAGTTTGGCGTTTGATGTTGGAATTATGACTCCTCACGATGAATTCGAATCTCGCGAAAGATAACAAGCAGAAATTTCGACAATTCGTTGACACCTTTGCAGTGAATACGTTTCGGCCATCACGATTATATGACCTAGTTCTAAATAGTAAAAAAACCAGCTGATAGCATGCAATCTTTACAGCTGCTTGATAAAGCTTAGTGCCCTCCACGCACGGTTGGCCTTGGACCTGTGGGTGCCTCCAAAAGTGAGACTGAAGGCGCCAGTGACTAAGTTTGTATAACAGTAGAGCCGATCAGCGTCAACTTTATCAGCTGATTAGGTGACTCCAGGGTTTGTTAACGTCTCCATTTGGCTGTCCTCGGGACGATTGCGCGCACGTCCTGTAAGCTCATGTAGTTCCCAGCCTAGCGTGTGTCGGCAATGTAAGACTTATGTGCACTTTTGGCGCTACTATTCCATTGAAATGGAATTGCATTTTACATAGTTTTCACTTAAAGCAAACGGTCGAAGTGGCTGTATATCTCTATCTATAAGACTTTCTCATTTAAAGTTCCTTGCTGTTTATTCTCCCATCGTTTGGCTACAGTCTTATCAGTTCTTTCTTCCTTTCCGCTCCTTACGTACAATTCGAGTCTATTTTTTAAGTAAAATTGCCTATAAGGGCACACCGAAAGGAAAGGCCGCATAGGCGCCGTCAGTAAAATCAAAGTTTATCAGCTTAGCATGACGCATGCTCCGTAAATAGCCTCTAGCGTTTCCTTTCAGATTATTTGAACTGATAAGATGACTAAATTACAATTGACTTCTCAGTTGATTAGCTTGAAGATTTTCCGAGTTTCTTGTGGAATTGCCTATGCTTCACCTCCACTTAAGCTTTTTAGTCATATTTCAGCTGGTAAGCTGTGAACAGGTGAAAAGGTTGGGTGGTTGGACATGGGCTAGGTTGAAAGGCGCTAGTTCAAGCATGAGACAAAAAATCCTCGTGATTTTCGGCACTCAAGCCACGGTCGAATTAGTGATGCCCGTAAGACGGAAAGCAAGTTCGGGGGAGATTTCAGGGGGTGTGTATAGCGAACAGATGTTCAGAAGAAGAAGAAGATCACTGGAACATGGGGCTTATTGACCGGACGTCTATGATTCTCTCTAGAATCTGTCATCAGAGACAGTTCCAGAAGAGAAATGTTTAATTAAATGCTTTAGCGGATGGAGGCGAATGTTCGAACGAAGGTTGTTCGTTCACCGGAATCATGGCTTTATTCGTCTGAGCTTTCGAACACTTACTGGAGTCCATCGTCAGAGATGAAACGGCAACAAAAACGAGTAACATTTATATGGGGAGCAGGGGCCAATCGGACACCAGTGACGCCGGTCCGGAGGTGACTACGCACGACCCTATATGCCGGCGCCAGATCGATAGATCGATCGACCGAGTTCTCATCGGAGGCCCAGGCTTCAATCAATTCTCGGCTTGTCTTGCATCTGGCGTGGGCAATTATCTTCGTGGCTGCAACGTTAAACTCCTGACCCATTTCGCAGGTGTGTGCAGCCACTTGTGAACAACCGTCACCCCGTCTCACAACAAGCTCATGCTTGTGTGCGCCCGATCCAAGCATACTTCCAATCTGTCCTGTGTAGGTACGGGAACAGTTTCGGCACGGGATGCAATATACTACCGCTGAATGCTAATTAGGATTTATTTTGTCCTTAATTCTGATAACCTTACTGCGCATGGTCTGCCAAAGATCCGTAAACCAAATGTTCCACCGCGGCCAATAGTCGCCCTGAAATGCAGCCCCGCCTATAATCTAGCAAAATGGATGTACTTGAAACTGAAATTCCTCCAAAACAATTCGCATGCCTCAGTCCGTCCAGCCTCCGAATTCCTGACAGACTTCCAAGGTTGGAGTATTCAATCGGATGAAGTGATGGTCTCTTTTGATGTGACGTCCTTATTCACATCCATCCCGCCGAGTTTAGCAAAAGAAGTCTTGCGCAGGAAACTTTAGGAGTCATAAGATGAAACCCAGAGCTCTCTTAAAATTGAACACCTTATGAAGCTTTTTGAATTTTGTTAAACGACCTTCTTCACTTTTGCCGGAGAAAACTATGAGCAGATCAAGGGAACTCCAATGGGCTCCCTAATCGCCGGTTTAGGGCAGAATTGGTCCTACAAGAGTTGGAAAAGATCGCTTTCACCCAACAGCAGCCTATCGTAGACGCCACATTTGCTATAGTGAAGAGGAAAATGCTGAAGCATTTCCATGATCACCTTTACTCGATCTTTCCAGATATACAATTCAATAGGGAAGAAAAAGAAGCAGCAGCCTCCTTCCTTAATGTTCTCGTCAGGTGAAGTCCCAACGGTGGAATAGAAATGGCTGTCAACAGGAAAGTGACGAAAACCACGCAGCTTCTCAATTTCCACAGCAACCATCCGGTGGCTCACAAACGAAGCTGTGTGAGAACACTGTTCAAACGCATCCAGACTCCTTGCAGTACCTGGCGGAAAAAGTGCGTGAGGCCCATTACCTCCGCGCTCAGTTTATGCGGAACGGCTATCCGAAGGCGTTTATAAACCGATGCCTACGTGTTCGCTACCGGAGGGCCCAACCAGAACCAACCCCTACGGTATGGAATGCGATGCCATCCATCAAGGACGTGTCAGAAGTGACCGAGCGCATTGTTGCGGTACTTGGTGTTGTAATTGCACACCGACCCAATGCTACCATGCGCAGTAAGGTCATGAGAATCAAGGTAAATTAAATCCTAATGAGCAGTCGGCGGTAGTATATCGGATCCCGTGCCAAAACTGTTCCCGTAACTGCACAGGACAGACTGGACGTATGTTTGGATCGGGCATACACGAGCATACGCCTGCTGTGAGACGGGATGGCGGTTTATCGCAAATGGCTGCCCACACCTACGAAAAGGGTCACGAGTTTAACGTGGCAGCCACGAAAATAATGGCCCACGCCAGATGCAAGACAAGCCGAGAATTGATTGAGGCCTGGGCCTCCGATAAGAACTCGGTCAATCGATTTATCGATCTGGCACCGGCATACGGGGCCCAGCGTAGTAATCTCCGGAATGGCGCCACTGGTGTCTGATTGGCCCCTGCCCCGCGTATAAATGTTACTCGTTTTTGTTGCCGTTTTATCTCTGACGATGGACTCCAGTAAGCGTTTGAAAACTCAGATGAATAAAGCCATGATTCCGATGAACGAACAACCTTCGTCTTCTTCACTTAAATGCTTAAGCGTCAATCCCCTGCAGTTGTTCCGAAAAAAAACAAGCATGCGAGAAGTTTCTTGCCAAGCCTCGCAGTAAAACTGCGGTTGTGGAATAGGTACAGCCTCATAATGTTATCCATGAGCAGCGGAAAGCTGTGTGTGAACGTACATTACTAAACCTAGGCATAAGTTCATTCCAGTCATATAGTTTATAAAAAGGCAATACAGAGCCTTTAAATGGTAGAAGGGTCTCATGCTGTTAAGCATGCTGCCCCATGTGTTGCATGCAGCCTAGAGCCTAAAATAGAAATGAAAATGCGTCCGGGAGGGCCTTCCTATACGAAATACGGTAAACTTCAAAGATACCCTCGGGAAACGCATATTCCTTTTAGTTTGGGGAGTTTTAAGATGCATGCGAAGCTCTTGCACCCAGAAACCTGATGAAAAGTGTGAATCTTTAAAGGCTGTCTCCCTGCTGATCACCTTTCGCTGTCACGCTAACCTTCCATGCCTCTACACCAACTTCGAAGTATTTTCTTCATAAACGGAACTTTAGAAAAATGGCTTCTCGTGCGATTTTATGGGTTCTTATATCCTTATCTAGTATCCGCGCCACGCATCATAATGGCGATGGCACTGTTGTTCACTACAGCAGTTTTTGGTATAATATTATTTTTATCTAGGTCATTCTCCGTAAGGTTAAGATTTAATACTTCAAGAAAAAGCACTCTGGCCTCGATTCTGTAAAAACAGCTTGAATATTTTATTTGAAGAGCTCGATAAGATATGGCAAAAGGTGAGCGGATTATCTGACTCGCAAAGCGGACCCAAATTTTATCTATTGCTCATTGAATCCAGCTTCAAACTCAAGTAATTAAGTAACTTAAATAAGCAATATAATAAAAATTCGATCTATTAAGAAAGGTTATTTGATTAATATCCATGCTAGGAATGAAGTTAATTCAATCACAGTATTGTGTTTTTATAAGAAAGTAGATGGATACTTATAATTTTTCAAGAGGAGTAAAGCTATACCCTGACCGCAGTTACTGCTAAAGTTACGTTTATGAGGCGAACGGCAAGGAGTTAGTTTATCACGCACAAGGTACCCGTTTAAGGTCTCATGCGACCTCACGTCGACAAGTCTTTCAAGTAAAACAAGTCAGGCGGAGTACCCTTAAAGAGGATTGTTAGCAGTTAACTTGACGGATTGTTTTAGAGTGGACGCACTGTTGTAATCAGAAGAGTTTCAATTACTCGAGGGAGATAGTACAAACGGTTAGATGGAAAGTCAGAACGGGATGAGTACCCTAAAACTGGGCTTTATTCATCTTACAATTGACGTATGGGAGCTACAAACAAAACACAGAAAACTAGTGAGGTGTAGATTGACTAGAGGAAGAACTTAGCATGAAACAACCTAAGTAGGTTTATATGAAAACAAATACAGGATTTAAGCTTTACCGGTCGTTATTGCTTGATATGCGAGGCAAATTTCGGGTTACGAAGATACTCAGTCTAGCAGCCACCTTCCTAATGCAGCCCCACCACCTTCTAATAACAAAGGATCAACTTAAAAATCTTAGGATCAAGAAACAGCAACAAAGATGTGTTAGTAGTCTGACCCAGTCTGTCAGCAAAAACGGCTCAGCGCCTCCAGTGAGTATCAAATGCTGCTTTCGCACCAGGAGCTAGGCAAATCTGGCCAATTTCTCGTATATGGTGGATGTTAAAATAGCGTGGATTCAGATCAGGCGGAATGTAGACATTGTGTATCTCCATGTTTCTCCAAAAGTGGTTAAGCAGTCTAAGGCCGTGTATCCGTGTATTACGCGTGAGATCCAACAGTTCACTGCCGTGGAAAACATAAGCGTCAACACCAAAATCGAGGGCACAGTGCTCCGCATATTTTGAAGATAAAGAGGAATTGGACATAACGTCTACACTCTAATGAGAAAGAGTAGGTTTCGAGATGAAGAAAATTCGATGGGCAAAGGATGGGCTGCGGAGATACTGTTATTATATTTGAAGGCATTAGGAGTTCAGTGAGTGCATTTTCATGCTCAGAAAAGCGAGAGGACCACCTTCAGACTCGCTGGGCGTCACTTTTCCATAAGAAACACTGTTCGCTTTTATCAGCCCCGTGTTCAACACGCATTTTTCTAAATTCTGCCATTCATCGGTCCCAACAGCTTCCACGCTCCTCTTTTTTCCATCATTGCATCCTCCTGTTGCACCGTTTGTAGCTTTGGCTAGTTTTACGCCTGCTAACTGACCTGCCTCCAACTCCTTTCTTCTGAATACTTGAGGGCCCAGTTTTGACCTCATATCCAGACACCTGTAGCAAAAAAGCAAAAAGCCAGTTGACTACCTTGTGGTTGATTAACTTTCAAAGAATTAGGTTCCATATACATTGAAAAGCGCGATACGAGGCACTTGCGCTATTCTGCCACTCAGGATCACCGTTTGGCAGGCTGAGCATGTGTTACTTACTTTGCTAAGGTCACCAGAGAAGCAAGTAGCCGTTTGCGGGAGAATTTATTTAATGGGAAATTCTCCTCATCTATAAGGGGACGTGTTCACATTTGCGTGGTCAAAAGATTAATATGGATTCCATGCCGCAACAGCACTATGTAGTCTGGTCACAACATATTTTATGCCTCAAATGACCAACCCTATCTTCCAGTTAGCGTTGGAAAATGGGAGTATCAGAATCGCCTATCGACTTTGACCATACTTTTTTGGCTTTGTGACTATGTGACCCTATTTTGAGGCATTCAGTGTCTGGATTTTTTGAATAGTTATGTAAGGTACAAGAATTAGGAAACCCCATAATACAGGCGACCCTCTGCTAACTTACAGAAGGGTAAATATTCCCTCGTCCTAACTCCAACCCAAACTTAAACTAAATCCAAACTGCACTTTAACATAAGCTTCAACTCTAACCCCTCTCGAAGGTAACGCTAGGCCTCCGGAATAGAGTTCCTATCCCACAGCCTTACAAATATTTACCTTCTTTTATCTATGGCCGAATGGGGTTCAACGGTGAAGTTACGAAATGTGTTCATCCCGTTGTGCCTTAGGGCTCAGTCTAGAGCGCACACATGGGAAACAGTGACCATAAATATGTGTAAATAAGGCTTATTGACGAAGGCGAAGGCGGCTGAGATGACAATTTCTGTCATTTTAGCCGTCTTCAGCCATCCTTCTCAACCAAAGGTATGGGGACACAAACATTTGACCTGCGTTCTTTGGCCCTCGAACGCTATTAAGCCCACTGTACGACGTACCCATTTAGCAATTGCGATTGGGAATATCACCTATTTTGAAATTGCGTTTATCGATCGGGTTTCGGGACCTCAGGTGCGACAAACTTGGTGTTGAGTAAGGCTGACTGAGGATGGATAATAAGCCAGAAACGGCCATCCTAGTCTCCCTTGTCCTTGATAGGTCTCCCCCTCTACATTTTTTACCGTTGACAGCAGGCAGGTGTGACAGATGTGTTGCAGAAAATATATAATTTTACTTTAGCTACATTGATTCTCTCTCAATAGCTTCATAGTAGTTTCATTAACCGCCTATGCTAGCAGCTCTTTCCATGTGGCTTTTGGCCAAAAAGAAAAGATAAATCCTAGGGATCATCGTGAAGACGCAGGAAAAATGTCTTCGTTTTCCACTTTTGATGCTCACTTTCGACAAAAGCCTGAAAAGCCTTGTGTCGAAGGATTTACTCCAAGTTCTCGCATCAATTTCTGAGGACATTAAAAAAGGCGATGCTCACTTTGTATTCCACCTTTTTTTGTAAACCGTTTCAGTGCTGATTCGAGGAACAGTGCCATTCGCAGACAGCAACTGCTGATTTCCATCCAAGTGTCTCCGATGACGCAGTCAATTTTTGTTCAAGGTACAGTCAACGCTTGTAACAAAAAACAATCACCTTTTAAGTTGGACAATGTGGTAATCAGATTGGCTATCGATTTTGGGACCTCGCGCTCCGAGAGTACGCAGCGATGAACAAGGTGCCCAGCTCTGTTTCCTCTGACACCTCTCCATTTTTAGTCCCGGGAAACAATGCAGTCTTTTTTCTCCCTTGATAGCAAAAAGAAGCTGTCCGCGAGGGTGCGCCTGTTTCTGTTTACATCTAAGTTTCCTCCTATATAGGCCGTCCTCGTAGACATGGAAGAGGGCGTAGTGCAGGAACTGCTGCGCAGCCAACTGGGCAGCCTTTTCGAATCTAACCACCTTATTACAGATGTGTCTGGTTCAGGAAACAACTGGGCTGTCGGGCATTGCTTATACGGCAACAAGTACTCCGAGAAGATTCTGGAGGTGCTCAGAACGTCTGTTGAGGCTTGTAGTAGCCTTCAGTGCTTCTTTGTTCTGCACTCAATGGGTGGAGGAACAGGCTCCGGTATCGGGAGCTTTATATCTCAGCTTCTGGCGGATGAGTACCCGAACGTATTCCGGCAAGTTGCATGAGATCTATGTAGCCTGAATCGCCTATATCGTTTTTTTGCTTAACCACATCCCCCCGGTCCTCATGGTGGTTATCATCTTCAGTCTTGAAAGTGATTGGTGTGTTTGAATCGCGAAGGCTTGCAAAATGTCATCGTTTTTTAAGTAACATTGCAGGGTTAGCAAAACTGAAGCCATATTTGGGTGCTGTTACTGACCACATTGCGGCCTCATGGTGGCCGACTTCAGACCTTAGCACCCGTGAAGGGCTACGAGAAGCTGCAGTCGTTTCTGATTGGATATTTAGACCTGTTGGATTCTACTGGAGAGACGAGGCCTTCCTGAGCGTTTCTAGCACTCCGAATTGCACGATAACCTAAGCAGTCGCGTTGTCGACGGTCAGCGGAGTGCTGGATAGAGGCTGCTAGTGGACACATTTAATCTCAACTTTATCAATGTGAAGGAAATCTGAGGGGATCCAGTAGTCGCTGTGGTTTTAAACCCCTTTGCGGCCGGCTGATTACTTCGGTTCCAAGGAGTACTGAGGCCAAATGGCTTACATTACTGCCTTACCTGTGTTATCTCCTCTTTCCAGCACGCGTAATTTACAAAAATATGAAAATTGAGGGGCCAGTACTTGTCTTGTCGTTTTTGTTTAGTCCACAGACTCACGCATGCAGCATTATTTTTTATATTTTCCTGTGTCATTTACACTGACTCATCGTGTGCACTATGTTTTCTTTGATATCTAGACGGGACACAACATTCCAAAGTCGAAATGTGGTTGAAGGGGATATTTATACCTAGTGTTCGACTTTCTGGCTATTTAAAATATATAGCCCCCGGTGGAGCCTCATAGCTCAGGTGGTTAGGGCATTGACTGTCGTGGGTTCGAATCTCACCGAGGTCGCCGAGGTTTTCACAACTGGGTGAAATTAATTATTCAACTTTGCCATAAAAGCACCCATGAATTAAGGACACCTGGTAGTCACGCGGTAAATTTTAGATTGCTCGCTTAGGAAACCCTGTTTCGACCGCTAGCTTACTCTATCAGGATTAGTGTATTTCATACGTTGCGATTAAATTCACAGCTCCCAATGGGGTCTGGTAGCTCCGGTGGTTAGAGCTATAACTGTGCTCAAGCCTTACCCTTACTGTCGTTGGTTCGAATCCCACCGAGGCTGCCGAATTTTTCTCCACTGATTCAAATGAATCCAAACATATTTGTTGTTCTTTTCTCATTCTACTCCTCCTACTAAATCACTTTGCCACACCGTCCTAATGAGGACTGATTTGTTATTCGAATGGCTAAATTTGCGCTAGTACAAAGTGAACTAAGTCTTTGCCTTTTTTTAGACTTGTTACAGCCGTCTTCCCCTCTTTGGACGACGACGTGATCACCTCCCCCTACAACACTGTCCTCGCTTTGAATCACCTAACCGAGTTTGCCGACTGTGTGCTCTCTGTCGAAAATGGGGCACTGAATTCAATTGTGCGCAGGGCTCAAGCCGAACCAGTTCCCAAACATCTAAAAACTGCCACTTTGGGAAGTGTTGTCACCAATGAGGGCTCTCTGGCGTCCACGGAGGGAACCAAACCGTTCGATGCGATGAACAACATTGTCGCTAATATGTTACTCAATCTCACAAGGTTAGCGTCCATTATTTTTTCATATTTGGTGCTTCACATCGCTTGCATGTATTGGAGCCATATACTATCGTTACGATGGTTGAACCGGCTACGGGACGCCGGCGGACTCATAGTCAGAGAATTTGTTGAACTTGATCGTCCACCGTCCTCACTTTCTATTTGCAGCGTTAATCGACTACTACATTCTTCTGGCACTTGGTTAGCTCAGCGTGATTGGTTGATTATTGTACTCTTAATTGGGATGATGGCGCTACTAGACTTGATCAGCAAAACCCGTGGGAAATTTGTTAAAGATAAATAATGGTCACTTTGGGTGAACTCTTGTACTTACAATCGAGCGCGACTCACAAGTAGATAATGCTCTACCTGACAGTTCGACCGTCGATTTCGACGAGGTCCACCGTATGCTCCACAGCAGGTGGTGCAGGGACGGTGACTTGCGAGTGAATTAGTTTTAAGTGATAGAATCCTTGCGCTGCAGCTACCGCACTATCTCCTCCTCCCCTACCTGAGCCCGGTGTCAAGACAGAGTCAAGAAGACCGGAGATGGGAGAGGGCGCAGGTGGCTGGCGCGGTCGGAGCCGCCTCTGGGTGTACCACCACACCTGGCTCGGATCCCACGGACTGGGAGTGCCATAAAGGCCACATTAAGAAGGAGCCATTGCAGCCTCACTCTCAGTCCGCCAGTCAGCCACAACACTACATCACAGTCAAACGCAACCTATGGCGTGGAGACTTTACCCAAATGAAAATTGATGTGCGCCATTTAGATTGGAATGAAACATTCACCGGGTGCATTCTCGAGGATTGGTTGCAATTTAAGGCCGTATTACAAGGACTTATCACCAACTACTGTCCTAATTCGAAAAAAAAGATCACCAACAGGCCCCAGTGGCTAACGAACACACTGAAGAGTGAAGTAAACCGCAAGCGAAAGCTATGGCAAACTTATCTCAGGGAAAAGACCGCCGAATCGCTGACGAAGTACAAGACGCAGAGGAACAGGTTAAAAGGCCTGGTTTATAAAGCCCGCCAAAGTTTTGAGAGTAACTTGATAAACCGTGCAGCAGAAAACCCGAAGCTCTTCTACAACTACATTAGGCAGTGCACTCGAAATAAAGACCCCATCCCTTTGTTAAAAACGGATGAAGGCGTCGAACTTTGCAAGGACGAAGAAAAGGCTGAGCATCTATCTGAGTTCTTTCAGTCGGTTTTTACGAGAGAAGCCAATCTAACCGCTGATAACTATAGTGCGGAAGAGGTCCCGACAATTGACTCAGTGGTCATAACAGGAACTACTGAAGCTGGACGAAACCAACTCGCCAGGTCCTGATGTAATACCGGCAAAGTTGTTGAAGGAGTTGGCCGTAGAGTTGGCAGAACCCTTGTGTCTACTCTTCCAAGCCTCCCTCACTGCAGGCAAATTGCCACCCGATTGGAAGACCGCGTGGATTTCGCCAATACATAAAAGTGGCAGCCGGGCTTCCGCAAATAACTACAGGCCGGTATGTCTCACCTCCATATGTTGCAAGATTATGGAGCAAATCATGAAACGTAAACTGATGCAGTTTCTGGAGCGGCATCATCTTCTCTCTGAAGCGCAGCATGGATTCCGCAGAGGAAGGTCCTGTTTAACTAATTTGCTCTACTGTCTGGAACGATGGACCCGAGCGGTCGATGAAGGAAATTTAGTGCACGCAGTGTACATAGACTTCAAGAAGGCCTTTGATAGCGTGCCTCACCAACGTCTCCCTATACAAACTCAACCGTATTGGGGTAAAGGGGCAAGCTTTTTGAAGTGGATCGAAAACTTCTTGATTGGGCGATCTCAGATTGTCCGTCTTGGCGATCAACAATCGGCGGAGGTGGTGGTTGAGAGTGGGGTTCCTCAGAGCTCCGTCCTGGGCCCTATCCTCTTCCTTATATACATTGATGATTGCGTAAGTGGCTTGGACTGTGACACCGCCATGTTTGCTGACGATATAAAGCTTTGGAAGGTCATCCACAACGCAGCTGATGAAGAAAATATACAGGCGAACTTGCATCGACTCGAGGAATGGTCGCACAACTGGCTCCTCCCATTCAATGCTACCAAGTGCAATATTCTGCGATTCGGCAGAACCAGCTCCGGAAACCAGAGAATTTACTATCTGGACGACACACCGCTACCAGAGGTAGAGGCTCAGAAAGATCTAGGAGTATGGATCACGCCCACACTGAAGCCATCGTTCCATTGTTCAAAAGTAGCCAAATCTGCCATGTCAAGCTTTGTATCTAATTAAGCGAGCGTTTGCAAAAGTTCGACAAAAGAGTGCTTTAATAAGGTCTTCGGGATGTTCGTGCGACCACAATTGGAATTTTGCCATACAAGCCTGGAGACCGTGGTCTGTCAAAGACCACAACACCCTTTGAGAAGGTCCAAAGACGTGCAACCAAGCTTGTTCAAGGTCAAAGCTGCCTGCCTTACGAGACACGATTTTTCTAATCTTGATCTGTTTCCTCTGGACTATAGACAGCTACGCGGCGACTTAATACAAGCCTTTTAGAATGCTGCGGCTTCAGGATTGTTGCCTTGCATCTGGCGACTTCTTTGTAGCTGGCCACTACCACTAATTTGCGAGGACATCCCATTAAACTACGTGTGACAGGTGCAAGACTCGACACAAGAAGGTTCTTCTTCTCCAACAGAGTGATTAAGGCCTGGAATGCTCTGCCGGCCGACATAATCATGTCCCCATCCGTTGACACTTTTAAGCGGAAGTTTGACCAGTACAGCCATAAGTACCACCACGACATCCGAACCTAACACATTTCCTGAAACATATTCCTATCCACAATTTCCGCGTCATATAACATACTGCTCCCTATTTTTGAGAAACATTATTTTATAATTGTTTGTCCGATGCCCTGCAGTGTGTCCGGGAGATAACCCTTTGTCCAACGTCCATTATATGTCAGCCTTTTTAATTTACAGTGTCACTGACATCAAAAGGGAGCTCAAAGGCTTCGCCTATATTTCCCTTAATAAAACTGAACTGAACTGAACACAAAACACACATTGGGCTGACCACGCGGTCCGAGTTATCCAGTCAGTTGGCAACCTTCCAAGCCACGGCTTTAACGCACCGTGATAGTTTCAAGCGCGTCAGATTGTTTATAGTGAGGAAAAATGCGCTGAGCTGTCGACCTCACTCTCTCCCCCACCCTCACAATCAGACCACCATCCGAACCGGTCAGTTGTCTGATGCGGGAGTGGGCGCGTTGGTTGAAGGGTCG
Organism: Schistocephalus solidus; assembly: GCA_017591395.1. NCBI lineage: Eukaryota > Metazoa > Platyhelminthes > Cestoda > Diphyllobothriidea > Diphyllobothriidae > Schistocephalus > Schistocephalus solidus. The sequence continues at coordinate 153,639 of WEDG01000375.1, read as the reverse complement.
GCGTACCCGTCTTCGCGCGCCACAGCACGATCTGGCCCCCATAAAGCACACACCAGGATTAACTTACTCAGGGGATATGGAGGAGCCATTGCCGTCTGACCATTCACTACTTATTAGCCGTCGTCATTCCGAGTCTTTTCTGGCCTCAGGTGTGAATACACCTGAGGGTCGGACTTGAGTTCTTTTATTTATTTAGCGTTAGCAAGTCCGACGCTCTAAACACTATATTACAGGCTCGTTTACCTGTCGGTTGTAATCGGTTATCCAAACTCGGCTAGTAAGATGCTCACGATTAAGTTACGGGATGTGTTCGTCCGATTTTGCCTTGAGGTTCAATCTATGACCCCCGCATGCAGTCGCATGGCGACGAGCGGTATATGTAGATAGGCGGGTAACGACGACGAAGTTGACATTGGGATGGCTATTTCTGGCTTTTTAGCCGTAATCAGCCATCCTGGTTGGTCGTGCGTCTTGGTTTGTCGAACTTATGCGTGGCACGCATCTGAAGCTGAAGCAGAAAAAGAAGGCCGAACTGACCGATAGTCTCCTTTCGCCAAGTAACACTGCGATTTTCAGTGTCACATTTAGGGATCTACTCGCCTTACTTCCTGTAAATTATGTAGAATCTAGAAAGTTTTTTGACGAAGTAAAGGGGCAAATGTGATACGCCCAATCCCGTCTCGTTGTGCCCCCCAGGATGGGTGAGAAGTTGGGGAGCTAGGGATGGGATGAACTGCACAGTCTATTCAGACATTTTAAACACAGGCCTGCGTCTAATTGCTTCTTGTCTTACGAACCTTCGTCAGTGTCCTCTGAGAGCTCGAAGCTCGCGCACCAGGTCATGGTGGGCGCGGAGTCGTGACTTGCGCGCAGAATTAGTTCATAGTGAAGCAGACTTATTCGGCATCTACCGTACTGCTCCCCACCAACCTGAACCCAGCGGTACCGAAGGCGGGCTTGAACTCTGGTTAGTGCGAAGATACCCTTCACAGGTGTTGAAAATGTAATAAAAACGATACCGTAGTTGCTGCACTTGGTTGAGCGAGCTGATACCGACGGCTTAATCAGCGGTAACTGACCCTCCTTTACGGCACTTCCCCGAGGTAGTTAACCTTCACTACCAGCCTTAAATTAGTTCAAGCCTGTGAACTTATTCCAATCACCCAGCAGTAATGTTACGAGGGGCAGAAGAACATTACTGACAAGGACCAGGGGACTGGCATAGCCATTTCTGGCCTAGGAGCTGTTATCAGCCAGCCATACCGAAGCTCAGGTGCTGCACCACCCGAGGTTCAATTGCTGGGCGCCTACCGACCAATATTATGACGTTCGGCTACTCCGAAGAAAGGATTTTCTCTCACAGGTGACCTCTATTTGCTGCCTTATCAACTGATTATCTTGCGGTTTTTTCGAAAAGAAAGTACTATGACAGACCCTATGCAGACACTCCAAAATCCATTATGAATTACCCGATTTTCTACCTTTCTTCCACTGTCGGAACTAGTTTTCACATTTTATTTTTTAAGCTGGATCCATCCAGGCTTGCGACTAATGCAGCATTTGCCAATCTGACAGTCAGCAAGCCCTATACAGAGCCTACTATATACATCAATTCCCTCTAACAAGTACAGACATTAAATTGCATTTTGAAAACTTTGTGGCCTCTGGCATTCCTTTCATCATTTTCCCCTTTCAGTTCCGCCCGCTTTCCTGGAACAATGAACGTTGATTTGAATGAAATCAGCATGAATCTGGTGCCTTTCCCGAGGCTGCACTACCTCCTCGCTGCCCAAAGCCCAATTTGTTCCAGTCTTTCTCCTTCAGCGCCTAGAAAGTAAGCACAGCAATTAGCAATCCTCGCATTTTCGAAACTTTGTCATAGTGGTTCTCAGAATTTGCTTTTCTCATTTACCATGACCTTGATACTTGAATTTCAACTACTTTCGGACGTGCTTTTTGCGTCCCCCTCCCCCGTTCGTGGTTTAGTTTTAGGGATCGCCCACCCTTTACCGACTTTGGCCAACTTTCTTCGTTCGCGGCTGGTGAATGCGCATCATATGTTTGGCTATATGCTATATGCACAGCAAGTAAGATCCTTGCTTAGCCTTCTCACTTCACCTGTTATGGCTGATGCAGTCTGAACCGACTCACATCATCACGAATAAAGGTAAATCGCCGCAGCCGGATAGGAGGGGGGTGGGAGTGACTTCCGAACGAGAGCCAGTGATAAATTTTTCATCACTTCAACTTATATTTACCCCGGCCTCGTTGTCAACCGATACTGGGTTTGGACGAGGCGACGTTCCGGATGATTTCGTATTCAGGTCAGCGAGTAAAGCGAACGTAGTTAGGGGATTTGGTTGTTAACCGACTGTCTTTACAGACGCGGTCGAACTGATTCACTCGGAGCATTGAGCACAAGTAACCCACGTTAGAACAATTCCACGCAGGGCACGGTCGTGCCTCAAATCCGTACGGATGAAACGCCTCGATGAAAGCCGCTTGTGACGTAGTCTTCAAACTGATTTAACGCCGACTCCAGGGGGTTTCGCCGATGTCAGACGAAGGCCACTGGCACCTGGACAGTCTCGTGGCCGATTTTGTCCTTATCTTGTCAAAAACTTTCGACCCAGGATAGCAGATGCTGTACGCTAGCTCAAGGGCTCTACCATCTACCGTGATTATGAAGGTATCACCGACCGCGGGTTTCCAGGTGATCAACTTAATCTTTGAAAATATATATTTAATTTACTCATCCACCTCGGCAGCCTCTGCATCCATTTGGGAAGAAATTACGCTGCATTTCTGCATGAGAACTCTCCAACACCACAGTATCATCAGCCTAATTGAGATTTTTAGGGCACAAACCGCAACCCATCGCAGCACGGATGCATTTCTTTAGTACATGCTGGAAGCCAGGTCTATGGTTTAGTTGAACAGAGTTCTTGAGATAACGCAGTGTCTTCACGGACGCCGGAGGTGACTATACTAATAGAAGCTAAGAGGCGAGTTCCAGGAAGTAGTCGCGAAGAAGGAGACACGACTTCGTCTCTGATGATGGATTTCAATGAGAAGCCGGAGGGGGGGGGGGGAAGAGGAGGAGGACGAGAAGGTGACATAAAAGGCGTTTTGTTTTAGTAGGCAGGAGAAGAAGGAACATGTGACTGTCTCCGATGATGGTTTCGAGAGAGAATCCCGAAACGTCAGGCTAATAAAGCTCTCATTCCAGCGATCGTGTCTCCTTCTTCGCGCAGATGAATTTGCCCACGTTGGTGCCGCCAGCTAGTCATGACTCCAACCGCTAGCTTGTGAATTTCATAAATTTGATGAAACCGTTCAGTATGCTTACACACCAGCGAAAACTCCGGTCAGTAGGCGATTGTCATGTGACCTAATCCCAAGATATTTAAGTTGCACCCGAATGTAGACTTTTTAGTGTGCGTATTTCTGCCCACGTGCAAAAACCGCACACACTTAAAGTCGCCTTAGTAGTCTAAATCTCTTGAATATATTTTCGATGTCTTTATGATTCCAAGTATATTGTTAAAAAAAAACATGCACTAAAGCATCCTTTCTGGGTTAAATTTTTATTCAAATAGCGCTGCATGTGCCCGCTTTTTAACGCTACTTATCAAGTGCAAAGCCTGGTTCATATCTATTGCGAACTAAAACGTACTCTGTGCATAACCTTCGAAATACCTTTGAGGAACGCCTGCTTTGTCTTCAGTAGAAACTGTACTGCATGTAGTTTAGAAAACTTAAACCCAATTGCAAGGGCTGGTCGGGTTCAAAATTATTCGGAGATTAAATAGGCTTTTAAGGAAGATGAAAGATGTTATTTCTTTCGAAAACTGACGGTCAGAAAGGATGCTTTTGTGCACAATTTCCATAAAATATGTTTAAAATTATAAAGGCATCAAAACGAAATTGGAAATATTCATGTTACTTAAGCGGCCGCTTTCAATTACTGTAATGTTTTCAGGTGGTCGGAAATGCGTGCCCTTAGAAGCGAAAATAATGGTGTACTCGAAGTATCTTGGGATTATGTTGCATAAAAAGCTCACCTAAGTAATATTTCTTCATGGGGATTACATTCCAGAATTTGACTTAATGCCTTGCGAATTACGCCACATTCTGTAACTAGCTTCAATTTGAAATTTGATTTGAATAATCTTTTTTAAAACTCAGTGCTCAGTGCAGGTTACTTCTTACCTATGGTGATATAAACGCATCCCGGATCTGTTTGTTTTCTCGATGTATTACTGACCCGCTTTCTACTCGTATCTCAATTAGTCGTGCTGTCTGTTTCAGTATAGATCAAATCTTCAAGGACGCGTTTTCACGTGATTATCAGCTATTGTCGAATCAGCCTATGGAGCATACCTTTCTAGCAGCCTCACTGCTCTTGCGAGGCAGTGCCTTTGCGTCGGATATCCGTAGAAATATTGAAAGGTGAGGATAAACTGGTCAATAACCTGTCTTTTGCCAGCTTCCTGCACGAATACGGTTAAGTAGTTGAGTTTTGTCCGCCTTTTACCTCGGAATTTGTGATTCTCTTGCACCTGACTTAGATTCTGCTCAATATTCCGTTTGCAGTCACTTTTATGAATAAAGCTTAACCCTTGATGACTGAGGGACCAACGGGCGCCAAAAAGGACAAGCACCCAGTCAGCCACTAGGGCAAGTCTGTCTGTTGATCAGGAGAGGTACTGCGGATCTCTCTCCATCTCTCTCTCTCTCTCTCTCTCTCTCTCTCTCTCTCTTTCTCTCTCTCTCTTTCTCTCTTTCTCTCTTTCTCTCTTTCTCTCTTTCTCTCTTTCTCTCTTTCTCTCTCTCTCTCTCTCTCTCTCTCTCTCTCTCTCTCTCTCTCTCTCTCTCTCTCTCTTTCTCTCTTTCTCTCTTTCTCTCTCTCCTCTCTCTCTCTCTTTCTCTCTTTCTCTCTTTCTCTCTTTCTCTCTTTCTCTCTTTCTCTCTTTCTCTCTTTCTCTCTTTCTCTCTTTCTCCTCTCTCTCTCTCTCTCTCTCTCTCTCTCCTCTCTCTCTCTCTCTCTCTCTCTCTCTCTCTCTCTCTCTCTCTCTCTCTCTCTCTCTCTCTCTCTCTCTCTCTCTCTCTCTCTCTCTCTCTCTCTCTCTCTCTCTCTCTCTCTCTCTCTCTCTCTCTCTCTCTCTCTCTCTCTCTCTCTCTCTCTCTCTCTCTCTCTCTCTCTCTCTCTCTCTCTCTCTCTCTCTCTCTCTCTCTCTCTCTCTCTCTCTCTCTCTCTCTCTCTCTCTCTCTCTCTCTCTCTCTCTCTCTCTCTCTCTCTCTCTCTCTCTCTCTCTCTCTCTCTCTCTCTCTCTCTCTCTCTCTCTCTCTCTCTCTCTCTCTCTCTCTCTCTCTCTCTCTCTCTCTCTCTCTCTCTCTCTCTCTCTCTCTCTCTCTCTCTCTCTCTCTCTCTCTCTCTCTCTCTCTCTCTCTCTCTCTCTGCCAATTCACACGCAACTTGTCATTCACTCGCGGGTTGTAGCGATCTGCGCCGACGGCTGTTTATTAGCAACTGATCCTATTGTACAGAACCCGTCGACCCTGCGGGATTTGAACCCATGAAAGGAGACATGACTTGAGGTACGACCGGCTCTCGAAGCCACGAGACCAAACATACTGCTGTGCATGAACCCCAATTCTACTACAGTATCTTGACTGCCAATCAGGTTTCCTAGTCAGTCAGCCTGGACTCAGCTAGTTGACTGCCAGCTTAGGTTGTTAGATTGAAGGTTGTACATAAGAATTTACGAGTTAGAATCTCGCCGGGGTCATCACCGCGTTTTCATCATTGGTTCCAAAACACTCCTTAACAGTCTGACGGTCGATTCCGATGAGATCCACAGTGTGCCTCGCAGTATGATGGTGCAGGGACGATGACTTGCGCGTGACTTAGATAATAGTGGTAGAAGACTTGCACTGCATCTGCCGCACTCCTCCCTCCTCCCCAATCACCTAGGCCCGGTGGCATGACCAAGTGAAGAAGATCGGAGGTGACAGAGGACACAGATGGCTGGCGCGGCTAAAGCTGCCTCTAAGTGATCGCCACATCTGGCTCAGGTCTCACAGAGTGGGAGTGCCACATTAAGAGAGCCATTGTAGCCTGACTCACAGCGCCCCCTTACGAACTGCCGGTTTGTGCACACTGACAACATACCGTAAAGACTCTTTGATTTCGTTAAGAGAACCGCTGCTTCATCGTTGCTTCTGACTTACGTGCCTTCCAGCAGTAATGATGGTCCTAAGCTGTCGCTCTGTTGACAATTTTATATAACACGCATGGGGTAGGCAAAATGGGACTTCAGCCATAGGGGAAAAGATGAGGATGCTATGAATTTGGCATGCGAAAAAGGAACACACTGTAATGATCCGTTTTTGCCTTTTTGCCGTCGTAAAATTAGCCGTGCCTGCGCCCAGATTGGGAGATCCCCGGTACCGTGTGCCATTTACTTAACTTTCTGCCTATTGGAATGACCTAAGAACGTCCATTTCCATGGTTAGACGCAACATCTGGCTGTTTTTGGGGGCGGTCCTCAGCAGGGAACGCAACATCAGTGGGCTAGGTTCTTAACGCGCGTCCGAGTGACGTCATTGGTCGATCACTTTGTTTCTTCTGCCATATACCTCAGTTAGGCAGATCAGGCGGAGAGTCGATTTAGTCATGACAGATTGACTGTTTAGTTGATCGACTACGTGCTGAGCTTTCTCCGTCATATGCTTCGCCATTGCTCTTTACTATCGACCCTATCACCCAACTCTAGATGCCTACCTGACGGTATCTAAAAGTAACTCATTGGCTGAAATTATTCCCTCCTTGGCTGCATTACAGACTTCAGGCCCGATTGCGTTTTTGTACCCTGGAGTCGGGAGGGCTGGAAGGTTGGACACTGTCGGGTTCAGCAGTGGGTCAAAAAGTCACCCTTTTGGCGCTTTCAAACAGGTACTGGCATTCAGGGAATCCTTGGCTGAAGTTTTGGGTCGCTTCAAGAAATTAATGAGCAAAAGGCAAGTACTAGAACAACTTTACATTTTTAGCAAATTTTTCTTTCATATGCATCGATACTTGCTATGATCCCACCTGGTTCTTGGTAATAACACAGCCCGTACGCGTGCTCAGCTGTCGTCCCAAACCGCCGATCGACAGAACAACAAAAGACGATCGACCACGACCACGGGCGTGTATTGATAGCATCGTATTTGGATTGGCTAGTATTGTGGACAATATATCTCAAAGGACAGGAGTAGAGGAACTGAATTTCTTGCAGACGTGGACCAATCGGATCGAGGAAGCACTGTGATCGCAGCCAGTGGCGAGACGCTGCCGAAGAGTCCGGCTGCATGCTAGCGGCTCGTGCTTTGCCCTGAGATTGACTAAAATCTTGTCGGGGAATGTGAACATTCCCAACAGCACTGTAATTAACTACGGATTGAGCGGTAACATCAAAATAACCCTGAAAGACGAGGTTGGACATTTCAGGCTTATTTGCCTTCATTAAACATGTCCTAATCAGCCCAGTCACGTCCTTAATATTCCGGTCTCCGTAGTCTCCGTTAGAATCACTTCTCTATGGCCCTAACTTTTTATCCATTCCATTCTTCCCTGGCAGAAGTAGGAGCATAGATTTAAGGCAAAGAGAACAATGATTAAAGTTAGGGTTCAGACTTGATCTGACGCTGAATGACCTTTTTGGTTTGCCGATTTTAAAGACTTCTCAGCCGGACTTCACTGCTAGGTATTATTGTTGTATCCCGTTTTTTTCTGTTATCTGCCTTTTTGAAACAGTTTTTACTTCTAATTTTTCAATTACAGGCCCACCTTCACCACTACCTGCATGTTGAGGGCTTTGAGAAGTCCCAGTTTGAAAGGAGTGCGTGTAACCTTTCTGATCTTATTGATGAATATGCATTCTTTGAGAACCCTACTTCGGAGTGCCTATCCCGAACTACCACGACTTCGGATTGCGGATTGAAGGACAGCGTATATTGTGCATTTTTGTAAATAATTTTTGGAAACTGAAAGTGCTTACATATTCCACTGTGTACATACGTGTATGAACGTGCTGTTTTATCACTCTTTTGGCCCTGTCTCTGCGATAAAAGTTCTCGTATCTTCACTTTTCGAGAAACTTCTTTGCCATGCGCTAAAATTGCGGTTAGTATTACTTTGTATAGAGATCAAGTAGTACGAAAGAAATGCAATCAATTTTAATGAATTGGAACGCGTTAAATTGGATGCATGGACTGAATATACCCCTAGGTTTCTGTTACTTGTGAGATCTTTGGCGGGACTAAGGGTGATCTCTTTAATTTCACTTTCGTGCTCCCTGGGTTGTTGGCTATTCTATGATTCTGTTGTGAATCCGTAAAAGGCTCCTAGTCTAGACTGTATTTAGTGGAGGGATGGGGCTATCGTGGTGCTGACTTGAATTTCGACAAAGCTCCGAAGACTGGAATTCTGCAAAGTATTTTGCGGTTTATAAGATAATAGTTAAGCTTGTGGAGCATCATGAAAGCCACTGGATTACATTTAACTTACTCATAAGTATGTTAAAAACCTATCGATGGTTCGAGTCAATTCAAAAGTAGTCCAGCATTGTATAACGGATCGCCCAGGACGTGCAAAGGTTTGTTTTCTGCCTCAGTGGCCAACAATGACCTTGCAGTCCGGCGTCGTCACCGAACGCGCAGCACGCAGACACCACCCTCTGCGCCTTAACCTGTTCACCAAATGCGGTAGATGCAGAGTTGGGCGTGGAGCAGCTCCCAGGGGTCATTGGCTAACCGGGTAGTGGTGCAATCCTGCCTCAATCCCGACGACTGAATCAAAGCAAATAGACGCTTTCTTTTTGCCGGATTTATATTGGCCCAAAATCCTCTGCTCTGTGCAGACAGTTAGCCAATCGATAGGCAGCCGGATGAGCTCGAAAAGTCGCAGCGCTCGAGAGAGCTGGGCACTCTGCGCCGGCAATTCTGTGGGTGATTTTGATCAGTCTGCGCAGCTGTCAATGAGACACTGGGTTTTATTTCTAGTCCGGTGTTCACCTTTGAGTTATCAGCATCTCAAGCGCGATTCCGAATAATCAGATTTCAGTTGCAAGCGAAAATACGAGTCCCAGGAAGAAATTGAGATAAAGGAGACGCGATCGCTGGGACAAGAGTTTTATTCGCTGATGATGATGAGTTGAGTTGATGATGGGTTCGAGTTAGAATCCAAAATGTCAGGCCAATAAAGCTCTTGTCCCAGTGATCGCATCTACTGCTTCCCAATCAGAGTTCCATTCGAAGGATGCAGTAACTGTAAATCTAAATAAGCCCTGAACCGTTCTACAGGTAGGATTCATCTTATCAAAAATGACTGATCTACCCTGGTTATTTGTGGTTTCCTCCTTTCTCTTCTTTATTACAGGATGGATAAGAAGCCTGTGCTTGTCCTACAACGGTGGAGGCCGGGATTATTTCGTTACACCAACTATATGGGGGTCATAAAGTAGTGGTCAGAAGGTTAGGTATAGCTTAAATGGTATGCTGCCTGTTGATGAACTGCTTGGGAGATGGATGGTCGCCCACCACTGTCTCGAGGGTATAGTGGTGACGGGTGTGAATCGGTTTATTGAGGCTGAGGGCATGCGCATAGTGTACATACCCATCTCCCTCCTTCGACACCCACAATTTAGGTGAACATACGCTCCCTGAAAGGATATGCGGGAGATAGCTTAAACGCTTATGTAGTCCTGATTTTTACATCAAAAATGGCGAACGTACAAGACAGTAGAAATATTTGAAGCTTAAGAATTAGAAACATTAATGGATTATAATACTCATCAAGCGCTTGAAGGGTGTCCAAAATATTAGAAGCTGCTAGATCCACTGCTTTTACATGCATTGTGGATGAAACAAAATAAGTAGTTTAGGTGCTAGATGAATTGACAGGACAGCACGAAAATCTTAAAACTACCTTTGATATATTACATTCAGTATCCAAATTTTTGCATCGACTGGTGAAAAAGGGATCTGTAACGACAATACTAAACGTAGAAACCCCCGGAAAATGTCTGGCCAACCATCACCACCACCAACGTTACGCTGCGTATGTGATGGAATCAAAAGTGAGTGCATTACTCTAAGTTGCTGAAACTGTTACCAAACAACGATATCTACAACACTTACTTAAATTGAGTGAAGCGCTAAACGCGAAAAAAGTACAATATGATAAAAAACATTATAAATGGATTTTGCAGCGCGAAAATGCTGGACTTCATGTTGCACAACCAGTGAAGAAAACTTCGGAATCACTTAACTGAGAAATTCTTCCGTATTCACCACACACTGCTACGTTCAGTAATCGTTTGTTTTAGTCGATGAAGCATGGTTTTGCTGATCACTACTTCAATTCCTACAATAAAGTCAAAAAATGATTCAAGCAATTAAGTGCTCCAATTATCAACAATTTTTCTACCGCGGCATCATTTTGTAACCCGAAAGATTGGGCGATACTTTGAATTAAACATAGTTCAAATTTGCTTTTAAATAAAGTCTTTTCTTTCATAGAGAACGGTGCGAATCAATTCCACCACCCAATATAACTGCGATTAAGTTCTCATTGAGAAGCGTCATGATATACTTTTTTGGAAAATGGTGTGCGGAATAAAGAAGCAAGAGGCAGCAATCACTAAGGGTCGTTTGATGAAAAAGAAATTTATCGGTTTACGTAAATTCCGCGGTTAGGCTAGACTAAGAGGTCATAATTATTTGTAAGATCACGCTGTCAAGCATGAGAAAGCGGTGTGGTAGCCGGAAGAAGTGTTCGTGGGGGTGGTACTCGCAACTATGTGTTAATTACATCAACACGGTATCCGCAGTCCATAGCGAAAGCCTGTGTTGCAGGTCATGTTTCTGGACATGAACCCTTTTGCTGACTGGTCACCCGAGGTGGCCCAACTTCGGACGCATGTTGCAAACTTGAACCTCTCGCGACTAGTTCTATGTGCGTATCAGTGGCGGCCAATCCTGGCTGTCCTAAGCAGCCGATCATCTTCATTGCTCACTCACACATGACTTCACTGGAGGCGTTGTGATGACTCCTCACAGTCTTGCAATTCGGACGCCGCCCTTGCGGCTCCGAATTGATGTCGAGGCAGCTTATGTAAGATCTAAGCCGCTACGACCTTGGGGCCTAGTTCCATATGAGAAGAGAAGAAGTTTTACGCAAATCAGGAGGCCAGTGTATTCTGTACAGAACTATTGAAGAATATATAAGAAGAAGATGGTGGCCGAGCCACGAGGGCGGCATCCAAGTGCGAGACCGTTGGGAGTCGTCCTAGCGCTCCCAGAGCGGTCATCTGTGAGCCAGCCTTGAAGGTGATTGGCTGGTTAGGACAGCCGGCATTGGCCGGTACTAGAGCGCACGTTCAAGTAATCGCGAGATGTTCAGTGTTGCAACATGCGCCCGAAGTTGGGCTACTACACGTGCTCTCTTCGCAGACTGGAGTTCGGGTAACAAATCCGAGCGTAGGAAGAATAGTTTTAGTGAGCGAATGAGATACGCGCCAACGGCTGCGTTATAGGCAGCGTGGGTGGCCGCAGCTGGCAAGAAGGAACAAGGCTGGAGAAAAGGCGGTGGTTGAGTTTTTGGGTTGTGTGTCGATGGCAAATCCGTATGCCGTGTCGGTATTTGTTGGGTTGGATGTAGAGATACCGCTGGAAGTAGAAGACATCGGGCATTGGGAAGGAGGTCTCGATGTTTGCACTGATGAAGGGACTGTTGTGCTGGATTGTAACGGAACCATGGCCAGGACTCGATAGGTTGAGTTTTTTTTTCATGACATCCATTTCGCTACAATACAGGACTTTGGTAGCCGAATAGTGCATGTTGGGGTCACATTAAGTGATACAGGAAAATCGAGCTGAAATCGAGAGCGGATAGCCGTGGTAATTGAGCCCAGTCGCGTCTAACATTTGCGTGTTCGATCACGTTGTGTTCACCAATACTGGAGTTGTGAAGTCGACGCTACAAAGGTTTCCCAAATCGTAAGCCAGTGAAGACTGATAAGTTTGGGCAATCTTTACTCAGCTGAAGAGCTCATAAGAGGCTCTGCCAAGCAATTGTCTCTAGCCGTCTCTTCAGAGAAGTTGTGTGAGTCCGTTTTCGCTCCTGGGAGCCTCAGCCCTGCATACCCATGGACGCTTTTGTTTCCTGCAGCCAATCAGTGCATACCGCTAATTGATTGGCCGGTACCAATACATGGGTGACACTAGCAGTGAATCGAAAATGCGCTTGAGGGAGACAGAAAAGTATGATTAAGCGCTGGGGACAGCGCACGCGGATTGCCTTGAACCAAAGCCTGAGCGGACAAGAAGATATGATTGAGCGGCTTGCTTGGGAACAGACTACCACACATGCAGCAAACCACTGGACAGACCCGGAGGAGTAGTCTTAAAGATAAATGTGCCATAGTTCGCACGCAGTGACTGAATTAATGGATTACGTTGGACGCAATCTCAGGCAAAGGCCTGGTTTACAGGCTGAGAAGTTAGGAGACACTTGGATGAGTTATTTATTCGACAACGGAACCTAATATGTCGTCTCAAGCAGCAGTGCTCGCTGACGAGGTGAGTTACAGAATGAGATATCGTTTTGGTTGTCTGCTGTTTATACAGATTTGCGGGATCGACTCAAATGCCATGTAGAGTAAGGACACATAAGGCATGAAAGACTATAACTTTCTGGACGCGTGGACGGCCGAGTTCGAGGCAATCCGCCGAGGAACTCGTTCGAACAGTGTGGTCGGTATGTCTGAGGGCATTTGCGATGAAAGTGAATGAGCTGGAGGTGGCAACAGCGCTAAACATTTCCCCTATCATGGGTTGACCTGTACAAACAATTGCATCTTGAATGGCCGCCCAGAAGGACAGTCTCAAGATGATTGGAGTTGCAGGCACGCTTGGCTAAATTGAATGCATTGTGAATACTGGTTGCCAAGTATTTATGCACGCGTACAATAAACAGATAGTCATAAAGAAACTGAAAAGAGTCAGAGAGTGGTCCAGAAAATGAGTTCAATCGAAGGAGCATCCGATCTCATCATTGATGACTGAGACAATACAATACAAAAAATAACGGTTCGGCTGGATACGTTGAATTGGCACCCATCTCCTCTCTTATTACGAGTAAGAGGATCAATTGTTGATCGGACGAGTACAGGATCAAGCTAAAAATGGTGATTAATAGTACCGATGCAGCGGCCACTAAAGATAAAAGTGCAAATTTTCGAGAATTTTTTTACCTTAGATCGCTACGTTCATATTATTCAGACGAGTAACCTTTCATCATAGGGTTAAACAGTTCAAGCGCGGTAACAGATTACAGCAATCATTTGTCAGAGACAGGAGACTAAAAATTTTCGGGTGAATGTGACTAAATTTTGCGTTTTTGCCAGGAAAAGTCCTTGGCTTTGTCTCATTCCACCATCAGGCCTGTAATATTGGCGGTTGAGAAATTTCCATGTCCAACTTCTAATTTCCCTACACACACTGAGCCAAATTGATCGAATTGAAACTGGATTTGGTTTTTCTCGGAGTCCTGCTTTGGGAAAAAAATTGTCGGTAAGTAAAAACGAATTGAGGGAGGTCGATTCCTTAAAAACAGTGAGAGTAAAAAAATAAGCAGTGGCGAGTCGAACTCTCGCAACTGAAGACTGGTTACATCCAGGTCAATGGCGGGGTTGAATCAGTTTCGTTTTGCGGCAATTGCCAAATTTCCGCTCTAGTAAGAGTGGATATGTAACACGGGGAGCGTAGCCAAACTCTGGGACAACATATTCTGTGCTCCATCACCATATCGAAAGTAGTCTGTTTGGTGTATATTTGAAGGTTAACGTTGGTGCAATGGTTCCTCGGAACATTGAATGTTGTGATCTAAGTGTACGACAAACTCACGGATCAGGAAAAGGTTTCAAGCCTTATTTGAGGTGAGCCATTCCCGTATGTAGTTGCCCAGTGGATCTGGACAAGTAGCGGATACTTATAGAATAAATTTAGAGTTTGCATAATGCTGCTCTGTGTCTATAATTATAACACACCTTCAAGATGAGCATGTCCTGCCCTGCAATGTCACTTCTAAGGTTGTATTTTCTCATGGGTAACTTATCAGAAAGCCTTTGTTCCCGTAAGCTTCCCCAAACCTTCAGTTCAAGGGGTTTTCACCTCGTAACCCAGAGCTCGCTATTTAGCTGTGTAAAGTCATTAAATTTGGGAACGTTAATATTGTGGCCTTAAGCATCGTTGACTAAAAGAAAAAACCCAAAATTCCAAAACCTTCCGTGCCGTATATAACTCATTTAGCAAATTGCGTTCTACAATTGGTTTTGCGTGTAGGAATCCAAGTCTGTGTAACGTGAACGCCTCCTAAACGGACCACGTGGTAGATGCGTTGGACCAATACGATGACCACATCAGGGCACGGCATACGTTATTCAGGTTGAGTTCCCGTAACAAATTCCGAACATGGGAGGCTGTGGTTGCACGCGCGAGTTACCTGCACCCTCTCCCATCTCCGGTCTTTTTGACTCTGTCTTTACACCAGGCATAGTTGGGGGAGGAGAGAGTGTAGTAGATGCAGCGCAAGTCTACTATCCCTTGAAACTAATCCACGTGCAAGTCACGGTCCCTGCACCACCATGGTGTGGAGCATACGGTGGACATCATCGGACTACGACAGTCAAACTGTCGTAACGTGTATGCCTTTCCAATAACATGTGCTCACTATACATTGATTGTGACCCCCAGTTAACTAACGATACAAACTTTCTTATAACGCCAAATATAGCTATGATTCTGTTAAAGCGTAAATACTGAACGCACGGATCATGCAGTAAAAGAGTGTACAGAGAGCTAGAATGGTAAGGAGTATGGCATTAGCCAACGTGGCCTTCAAATTCTTAGAAGCAGGATAGTATCTCGTTCTCTTATACCTCACACCAGTAGGACGTCAGGTGCTGCATGGAAAAAAAACAGAAAGTATCGCCGATAACAAAAATCACTGCGTGTACATCAAACCTCAACCCTTGTTACCATACTGTCATATTTAACTGTATGTTATTGTCTGGTTAGCGTGTTCTTATTAGTTGAATTTTTAACGTCCGCCTTGGCAAACAATCGAAGGTGCCGTAATCTGCATATCACGCATAAACTGGCAGCGCGATAGTTGCCAATTTCCACGCAGCTTTGGTAAACAAGACTCGTCTGCAGCTTAGTGGTTCACTGTCACAATTGCCACAGGACAGCGCCACGGCTTCCGGCATATCTCTTGCTGTAAATTGACATCCCAAAGTTCGCATTGCCAGTTCCAATACGTATTTTACGTTCAAAGAAACTGTAATAAAATGCTGAGACCCGAAATCTCCCCATAATTTACTTACTTTGTCACTATGTGCTCATGTGCATTCAGGCACTGTGAATGGAGGAAGATCTGGCTGAAAACTTTGAAATGCTGACTTCGAAGCAAAGAGTTTTAGTCCCTCCCAAAAAATTAATAATTTTGCTATAATTTTTAGACGTTTCCGAAATCCCACAAGAAAAACCTTTCTCTTCCATACATTACATTTTTCTACATCACCCATACCTAATTCCCATATCTCATTCAGGATATGCAAATTTTTGATAATATTTAGGATTAAAAAAAGAAATCTAGGAACCTGTTATATGGAGCATACCCGAAAGGTCTTTAAATGACTAATTTGGGTTAAAAATTATCTACGCTAGTGCTACTACTAAAGGTGACCATCAGGATGCACATTTAGTCTCCCAATGCCGACAAACCTTACCCTGGGCGTGCATATAAACTATTTAACGAGTCAGGAAATACCCCGCTTGCACGTGCGCCCATAGAAAGCACTTCGTATAATTTGGATAGACGAGGCCAGGACTCAGTCTGAGATATTATTCATACATCATACTCAGAGTAAATGAATAATAATTCTACTAGTTTTTTAATAAACATCACGTGAATATCTTAATTAAGTAAATCACCCATCGAAATAATCGTACAAGTAAATATGCTCCGTTATTTGTTCTTAGAGGACATGATGTGACCGAGCCATCTGTTAAATTTCTGGCCGATGGTCCAATCATAATAATAGGCATATGCACATAGTAGCTCTTGGATGCGATCAATGTCCTTAGAAGCATGAATTGGTCCAGTCAACCTCTACCCTCCAAAAAGGAAAAAAGCGAAATATTTCACTTTAAGGATTGTTTCAACTAAGTAATCTACACGGGGAATGTAGCCAAACAGTCCCTGTTCGAAAAACATGGCATACTATCACACATTACTCAATGACCCGCCCGGATTGGGTCTTTATACTGTTCATCCCAGGTAGGAAAAGCCTAAAGAACAAGGTCATGTGTTGGCAGGGCAATCAGCAACGTTTGATTTACGTAAACAATGATTCATAGTACAATGGAGTCACTGGAGTCACTTATTCATTTGATGAAAAATGAAATGCGAACCGAAAATATAGTCTTCGTCGACTATAACTATCTTCCATGATAGTTACGGTCCCATAAACATAGCAAAAATAATGTCCCTCACGTCTTTTCTTATTGCAATTCTTTCTACGATTTTAACTATGCAGCTGAAAAAAATTTTTCGTTTTATGTTTATACTGTCGGCTACTGCTTAGTTTTTCCTCTTCTGGTTTTGATCTTGGTTCCTGCAATCGTTTTCTGTCTTCCATATAAATTCATTAGCTATTCCCCCCTTACTGCGATAGATTTACTTACGTTTTACCCTGCATGATTGCCACCCCTTACCATCTTATTTTTATATTTCGGCTAATAGACGAAGGGTTAAATCGATTGCAATAAGCTTGAATATATCCTTCTAAGAGTTTTTGTATTCTGACTTCTGGGAGTTTGATCTTTAAATAGCTTATTCAGAATCTGTCACTTGTGATATCTTCGACGAAGCCTTAGTTCTCCTGTCATTTGTTTTAATGGTCTAGTTCGTAACGCGCCGAAGGAAGTTGATTCGTTCCCTAGTGAGTTGTAGTATTCAGGTCAAGGTTTTTCTTCACACAGATAATTGCCACAGATGCTTTCACGTAACAAATGCCTCAGATGAATAATTTAGTTTTTTTCGGATTGTTCAACAGTACTTGGTATTCTGTTTCTCCTCACTACAGTCTGTGGGCAAGTGGAAGCTTCCTGTAAAGATATCGAAATCTACTTTTAGTCATAAGGGGTCTTCTCTTCGAATATAGTACTTAAAGCATTCTTGGTATTTGATGTTTTATACTTGAGGTCTGCGAACTTCCAATTTGAGTCTCGCACTCTCAGGTAGCTCAGCTACCTCCGAGCGCGAGACAGTGTCAGTGGGAGCGACAGTGTTATTCTGCTACGCTTTTCGCTATCGAAAGATATTTTCTACTCCACAGACCCCAAAAATTGGAGAGTAATATTTTGGTTAGAATTTCCACCTACATGTTTAATGTTCACATCGAATGCTACCTGGTCGACTTTAAGCTCTAGAGAATTAAGCTGGCTTTCGTGAAATATGGCAATTCTTAACGTGCCCGGCCACTGCTACTATACATATAATCGTTATTTGTGCTTATTTCAAGTCATTTGACAAACTGATAGCTCTATTCTTACGCCTGGTCTTGTACCAGCTCAAACTGCGGTCACCAGTCAGGTTTTCCCGACGTCCTTAGTGGGAACAAAACAACCTGACTGACTGACTCTGTCTACAACTGCTGATTTCACGCTGACCATAGAGACCAGACGGGGACTTTGTCTAAAGAGTATTGTTTGACCTAAGAGGTTGGTGGGTCGTCACCAAGTGCTTTTTATCAACTTGGTTCTCATTGTTTGACTTAAGCTTATCATTGTTTAGTGTCGTTTGTCGTGGTAATGGCCGAAAGCTCTTGTGGTTACTTTTCATTATGATCACGTTTTATTAAGTTATACTTTATGGGTTGTTTCAGCATTTGGTTAGTCTTATTAAATCCTTCCGAGCCCCAATGGCGTTTAGCACTCGCATATGTAATTCTTTTCCCAAGTTTGCCGGTCAGAGTTTGTATCGTGTTTAAGGTGATGGGGTTTATGCGCAGCACGTATACTCGTAAAATGCCTCCTTTTTGTCCTCTCTTTGCTCTCCTAAGATTCCGACCCTTGGATTTACGCTTTAACGTTTTTACAGTCTTCCACATTCAGGTAATTCATTATGTTAATTTATTCCAAAAATGCAAGCCAAATATGCTCTGACACTGGTATATGCTGGTGAGAGTATATTTTGCAACAAGCTTTTACTCAATTCCTCCTGTCTTTATTGCAGTGCCAGGGCATAAAATACTTTCGGTATACATTCGAGATCATAATAGAATGATCGCTGGGGAAAAATGTGTAACCGGTGATATAAGTAAATACAACTACGGCAACACGGATTTACTGAAGATATTAGTTGTTGATGGTGATACAAGTGCACATTTTGTTGTTACGGTAACTACTTCCGCAAGCGACCCATAAATTATTTAGTTTGTCTAACAGCGATCACTCTTTTCGCACAAGGCATGCTATTCGTGAGATATTACGTCTTATTGGTGGATGGCACGCTGGGGAATCAGAATTTCCTGATGTTAGACGACCAACTCACACCCTTAGATCGTCCCTTGTTGCTTTGATAAATACGTTATGGTCGTTAGTAAAGTACGCTTTGGTGCATCTTAATATAGCTAGCGCAACTGTTCTAGTTTACTCCTGTGGTATTTTTAATGGTATGAGATTAAGAAAATGTATGCATCATCACTCTCGTGTAACAAGCTTCCTCCCGCATTTCCTTGTTTTTAGCGCCCAGTCGTATACCTTTTCACGGTCTGTAGTTACGGAGGCGCTATGCGAGGCGCCACTTAACAAACGAATAGTGGGGATCTCGTGTCTGGCAATAGTTACCAACGTATTAAGAGACCTAGAAAAGCCCTCTGTCATATTTGACGTTATTACCTCCATCCTTCTACGGTTATAGGGCTAATTAATCACCCTAGTAATCTCTGATAAAATTTTTCATCTTGGGCTTTGTGGGTCGCATGGGGGCCATGGTGAGAACGTAACTCGTCTGCCTCCAGCCACAGCTGCCCTCATTTGAAGCACGTTACTTTGAGGTCTGAATATGAGTTGGCTTGTTGCTTTCAATCACCTTTCCTGTCGTAGTCATCATAATATCCTTTTTACTGCATTACTACCATTTAAAGTCAGTCAGATGCACCATGCTTGTTAGAATTGACGAAAACTATACTCGGCCACACAAACTACCTTAGTTCTTGCTTTTTCATGAGGACATGAATCATAACTATTCCAGCGAACTGCATGATTGAATATCATTGCACTAGATTGGGGCCTAATGAGGATGAACACTCGAGCCATTTACGCAATCCAGAGTATTAATTAATAGTCGAAAGCAATTTCGCGAATCGTCAGGCGTAGGAACAACGTCCTCCGCAGTCTTTGTGGCGCCCCAGCAATAGTCCATTTATTATCACTAGTGTCATTATGCAGCCAAAAATATTCCATTCAACACTCAGCAGATGCCCGGCAATATGATTCGCTGATCCGGTTCATTCAGCTCTCGCTTCCTGAAGATGTGAGCGGCATTCCTCAAATCGTACTGCAGGTTCATTCTTCCGCGGTTGCTTTCTCAGAAGAACAGAGTTAGAACGTTTTTAAATCAACCAGTTTTCGGTTTACGCATACTGCAGACTCGATAGTTTGACCGAGGCAAGTGTCCTGGTCCATCATTATCACCAGAGGCGGACGTTGCCGTAAAGTTTTCGTTGACTTGTTTTTAGTGAATTGAATTTCGGTAAGTTCTTCTCACACTTACCATATTTCGATGGAATACGAAGTCAAGGCGTCCGGAGATGGGCGTGACTGACGGAGATTAATGGGCTATCCGCATGTGTCGCACATGACCTGATTCGTAACTCGACGTGTGCCAAGCTTCAATGAGGGATCTCGGATCTCACGCAAACGAAGGACCGGAAAAGGCTACAACGAAGCTTTGACCTCTTCGTCTCGAGTCCCGACCGATCATGTATCAGCCTGCCTCGATGAAGGAATACATCGAACTCATGGTAGGAGTCTGAAACTGAGCTCGCAGACTGATTCCTTTACTTACGAAGTACCGTTTTAAGAAACATCATGATCGAGGATGAACTAATAAGTGAGCCATGCTTTTGGCAGCCGCCGCAACCTCCCTAGCATAAAACTAACAATACAATGGGAGAAAAAGATCTCAAATCTCCTGGAAATAACTGCTATGCTCATTGTCCATGCTACGCCGAAACATATCTAACTGCGGTCTGATCGCATAGGAATGTCTAATACGCGCCTCTTGATGAGGCGACGCCTCTACTGATGCTCATACACGAGACGGACAAGGATGACAGTACACGGCCACCCAAAGAACTCGCCTGCAAATAAATCAAAAGCCCCGGGAAAGCGTCACAGAGGATCGGTGGATCTGTCACACTTCAGTCAAATTTGCTGTGGTCGTTTTTGACGCTAACCGGCCAGCAACAGTCAAGGCGAAGCGACAGACAAGCGCGACTGGAATGTCGTAGACCAATGTCTGACAGTATGTCCGCAGTGCCGACTGAAGTTCAGGGCTCGGATTGACCTGGGACACTCGGATCCACCGCAATTTCAGCATGACTCACTTGTCACCCACTTCCCAAAGCATCGCCAACAGCATTGGCGCGGGCACCATTCCGTCCACTTGTACACACTGGGACACTGCATTCAAATTCCGGTTTGCCATAATCGGATTGGTACTTATCCACTGTAAAGGAAACGCCACCAGGACACACCTAGGCCACCCACTACCAGCACCGTGGATAAAATGCCACCTTGTACTCATTGTCACTGCAAACTCCAGTCTAGCATCACTTTGGTTGGCCATGTGACTGAAAGACTGATATCAGAAACCCCCACTAACATCTATTATGGCCTAGGATATTCAGACATAACACAGATTTTCACAGTCCTATGCGCATACACAACAACATTCAGTAAAACAGCACATCCCAGATGTCTTCCACGCCACGTCCTTCCCTACGTCTATATTGCCACATGAAGAAAATACTAAAGCTTACTCGCTTGCAAGCATTCATATGTCAATTAGCAACAAAGCGCACCACCGCTAGATGCAACTTACTGATATCGTTATGATAAACGGAACATCAGAGGTGAGGCAGCGCACTTACCGCTTATGTAGGATCTGCGTTTTGGTACTCTGGCCCTGCGGTGCTAAGTAGCACCACACGTTGCACGCGTAGATGCAGGTTTTCACAGTTTGTCACATGACACGCTAAAAGTCGTGGTTCTGATGGCTGCCAGCCAACTCTACAAATCGATCATCCTCTTCAACAAGAGCCTGACGGACACTGGTTTTTAAAACTTCTGACCGAGCGTGCGATATTAAAGCGCTTTAAGGACGTTTTCTTGAACAGCTTTTAATAAAAAGTCAGCCTTTTCAGCGACTATTTGATGTAGGGGACTAAATAGAATAGTGGTCATTCACATCCTGCACTTCGTGTTGAATATGCCTTTAGAATGCCAACGGTGTATTACTGGCAGCAGACTGGTTGACAGACTCCGACTGCTGACGATATCACCCTGTTGGTCTCAAGCTATGGCGACCTGCGGAATACACTGTCTCGAGTTAACATGGTCACCGTATCGGTCGATTTATCCGTCAACGCTGCCGAGACCAAAGTGTTTTCGAGCATCATCCCTGATAAGAAGAGCTATCTCCTGGCATTAGTGGCTATCAGCTTGGAGAAGGAAAATTTTTGCCAAATAGACAGAGGATGAAATCATTTTCTGACTTAATGTTGCTCATGAAGTTTTCGTCTCTATGACGTACATCTGGACCCATCGTGACATCTCCATGGCCATAAAGATCTTCATGTGCTGAGCATCTACCGGGGCAGTCCTCTTGCCTGGTTTTGAATGCTAGGCCCTGTGCAGAAAAGAATTGCAAACTAGAATTGTTTGACCACCGTTTCCGAAGAACCCCCTTTCGAACGCTGTGGGCCGACCTCGTCTCAAATTAGACGGTCTGCAAACGTTTTAACAACAGCGTGAGGGTATCTCAGGGCAGTCAGGAAAGGCGTCTGACTGTGTATGACTTTATTAGGCGCCGCTGCCTCACTGAGAGTAGCGACGAATAGGGCATGTGAAACTGACTCGACACAGTCGGTCTTCTACATTGAGAAAGAGTTTGCCGAGGTCTGTAGATCTGACCGTCGCGCCTGCGGACGTACGATTTGCTGTATGCTCGAAGCCAATTAGATAAGGCATAGTCAGACCCAAATTCTCCTTGTCCTTGTCGGTCTACTACTGACAGTTAGCGGTCACGTGAAACCCAGGAGTTCACTTGCTTTATTGTCTATATCCGTTGGAGACCGTTTCACTGTCCGCCACTTGGGACACGCCAATGGTCCAGCAGGTCAACTCCTTTATCATGTGGTTCCCGTCTTCTTCATCGCAGCCTGAAAATGTGTTTCGTCTGCCCGCGATTTTACTCCGAAGGCAGCTTATACTAAGAGACTGTAAGTTTTCTGCTCCCGCTCTGCTTTTTGGAGAATACGAATGTTGTCACATCATCACAGCCGTATTTTCTACTGAAGTTCGATGGCACCCACCTGAGTGACTACCAATCAGCTGTCTGTATTTATGCCCTACAC
Organism: Schistocephalus solidus; assembly: GCA_017591395.1. Lineage (NCBI taxonomy): Eukaryota > Metazoa > Platyhelminthes > Cestoda > Diphyllobothriidea > Diphyllobothriidae > Schistocephalus > Schistocephalus solidus. The sequence goes on along the minus strand of WEDG01000375.1, from coordinate 130,882 downwards.
TGGTTAGGCCCCCATGCTTAGGACGCCGGAATCCAACGAAGAGGGAAGGGTGTCCAGGCAGTGACATATTTTGGACTACTGATAGAAGCGAACAGGCGAAGTCTAGGAAGTAGTTCAGACGAAGAAGATGCCATCGCTGGAACATGGCGCTTATTGGCCTGACATTTCGGATTCTCAGAGCTAGTCGCAGATAAGGCTGGTTTGGTCTGATCAACTGCGTCCCTCGATAATGCATTCAAACTGTCTGTTCAATAGTGCTATGCGTGCTATATTGTTCGATTATACATTATTTGCCTGGCAATTTTTAAGAGTTGACTATTGTGATTGGAGGTTGTCATTCATCCTTATCTGTCATTCGTGAGACATCTTGATTGAACCGCGCCAAGGGTTTCAATTAATAGCGCTTCAGTTGTTAACCAACGTCGTCGTGAAGGCGCGCGCTCTCAAGATGCGATCTCGCCAACATGTTAATCGGAGTCAGTTTTGCGTCAACGCCACCCGAACTACTTTTTTAGGTTCTCGGCCAAGTTTCATCGATAGCAAACCTCTATCCCATCGAGAATAGAATACGGATGCCGTATGCTTTCTCTACCGTCCTACCTCTCAGGTCCTTTTTAACTGCCATATATCATTTATTTCTGAAAAGACACGTTCGTGTTTTCGCGTTGTATCAACCAGAATGTTTTAAGGTTTAGTCAGTTTCTTAGATCGCTTTGCAGTACATCCTTTTGTAGGGTTCGTTTTTTCAGGTCATCTAGTTCCTCTCCCATTCTCTTTTCCTGCTTAATATCATTCTAGTTTTGCTCATAGTTCAAAGGAGATGGCGCGTTTTTGTAAAATTTCTCTGATTTTTATGATTAGACGCGAAATAGGACCCCCCATCCCGTAATGCATGGGCTTTGTGAAGAATTACGGGAAGGGGAAATGCTACTGAGTCATAACCATAATGCCAAAACTGTCTAACCAACACCTTGACCCTACCTTGACACCTTGACTCTAGGCCTAATCCCTCTGAAAATTAGCTAAAGACCCCGGAATTGACAGGAGGGCTTCATATTCCCATTTCTTTTAGTTTTTTATTTAATTTGCTTGCATGTCGACTTAACGGAGAAGGTGAGGTTTTTGAATACGAATCTTCTCAGTTGTCCGTCTCACAACTCAGTGTCGGTATCATTAGCCCTCGAACACTAGTGCTGATTATGCACTAGGTTGAGTTTTTCCCAAGTCGAAAGAATATAAATTTCAAACTAACCAGGATTTTTCTCAAAAGATTTCCTAGCCTTGTGATCCAAAAGAAGGCGAACACGCATCTTTCCCAACTGTCAAGTGGGGAAATCGCATCAATTTTTGCTTCTCTTGAAGGGCGTGTAAATTGCTAACACCTAGAAGATGTTATTACATATTATATATTAGCAATGAATATAGTTAACTGTGTGAAAGGAAAATATTTAGGCTCCTGTGTTAAAATAGAAAAGTATATATGGCTGAATAAACGAATGGAAACACGACTCGATTAGAAATGCTCGTTCAGTTGAAAGAAATGGCTGTTACCATTTTCGGATGTATGAATAATATGTAGTTAAAATTAGTACAAAGATGCCATTGTTTCTATATCAACAGCGCATTTTTTCCCCTGCTGGCCTGAATTTACTTTCCTTCTCTCACATCCCGTTCCTCGAAGGCACCACTCATGCTACTCCTGATGAACTGGAAGTTGACTATACTGCGGCTAGACCTTTCATCCATGGCTTCCGGCGAGGCTAATCCTTGCTGGGTGGTAGTTTTATTGCTTGTGTGCGAGGACCGAGGACAGTACCCACCCCTTTTAGGTCCGGCGAGGTTGTGGGTTCAAATATTGGTCAATGTGTTTAGAGAGGTGACAGAATTTTCTGCGCGTGCGGGAGTTCTTCCGTTGTACGAAGCTAGAACAAACACAGCTCCAAGGACACCGTGGTTCCTTGCACGGGATTCGGATAATAGTCAAAAAGACATTTACAGTCCGACCACAGTGTCTAACGAGGCCAAATTCACGTACACCTGCCACGCATGCCATTAGAATTCAACCTGCATATACGAACACGCACATTCGACCATTACCTATATGTGCTCTTGTCAAAAAACGAAAATGCGGGCCAGTTCCACTTATTCCACCCGTGATAATTGCAGCTTCGGCTATTGAAGCCTCACGGGTGTGCAACTCAATTGTAGTCAATGTGACTGAGTATCCTATTGGCAGTTTTTTGTCCAACTGCTCTGAAGTAGCCTTAGTATTTTTACCTATGGCAAGCGCTAACCAAAACCTGCATAATGCCTAATTCCCGACCTGTTTAAAACTTGTAACCTCCCCCTCCCTCACCCACCATTCTCTGGTCTTTTTAGGTATGGCCACGGGTGGTGCACGTCGCGTAGAGGCCTCCTCGAGCTCCAAGATGCGCATCAAGGCTTTCCCCACTTCAATGGACGAGCGCCATATTAATCAGACATGGGAGCAGCTGAAGCGAGCCATGCTGGAGATCCAAAAGAAAAATAACAGTGGTCTTAGTTTTGAGGAGCTCTACCGCAACGCTTACACTCTCGTTCTGCAGAAGAAGGGTGACTTACTTTACACGGGCACAGAAAGGGTTGTCCAGGAACACATGTTACGGATACGTGAAGCGGTCATAGAGCACTTGAACAATCAGTTTCTTTCATTTCTTAATACCTCCTGGAAGGATCACCAAACAGCGATGACCATGATACGTGATATTCTCATGTACATGGATCGCATCTATGTCCCTCGCGAGAGACTAGACAATGTGTATAAGATGGGGATGACCTTCTTTTGCCAGTACGTGCTGCGTTACCCAATTATCCGCGAGAATCTTCAGAAGACCCTGCTAGACATGGTGAAGCGAGAGCGCCTGGGTGATGCCATCTCGCGCCCTCAAATTCGCGATGCATGCCAAATGTTTGTTCAGCTCGGCGTGGGTTCTCTTGCTGTCTACGAGGAGGACTTTGAACAGGCTTTTCTGCGTCAGACGAGAGAGTTCTATCGGGCCGAGAGTGAGGCCTTTCTAGCTGAGCATACCTCCGCAACAATGTACGTCCAAAAGGTTGAGCAGCGGATCGAGGAGGAGATGAAGCGTGCCTACCAGTATCTCGACTCCTCCACTGAGCCCAAGGTCGTCGCTGTACTGGAGGAGGAACTCATAAGCCGACACTTGCAGACCATTGTGAACATGGAGAACTCGGGTCTAGTTTTTCTACTGACACACGATCGTTTTGATGAGATTGCAAATATGTATAATGTTTTGTCGCGTGTCCCCGAGGGACCTAAAGCAATGAGTCAGTGTATTAGCACCTTCCTACGGGAGCGTGGTCAGAATATTGTGCGTGAGAGTGGAAGTAGCAATCCACAACAGTACATCCAGGATCTACTCCAACTTCGAGACCGCTGTAATGTTCTGCTTACCTCTTTGGGCAACAAGCAAATCTTCAGGAATCAAATTAATGCTGATTTTGAGTACTTCATCAACCTGAACCCCAAGTCCACGGAGTTCCTGTCGCTTTTTATTGACGAAAAGTTGAGGAGAGGTACAAAGGGGATGGCTGATCAGGACGTGGATGCTGTTTTTGACAAATGCACCGTCCTCTTCCGTTATCTTCAAGAAAAGGACATATTTGAGCGTTACTACAAACAACACTTGGCCAAACGGCTCCTGCTTAGCAAGAGCCAGTCAGATGACCAGGAGAAGAGCATGATTTCAAAACTGATGGCTGAATGCGGTGGAGTGTTTACCAGTAAATTGGAAGGGATGTTTAAGGACATGGCTGTCTCGAAGACTTTGATGGAAGAGTTTTTGCAGTCAACCCCTGTGACTCCTAGCTTGGATCTGTATGTTCGCGTTTTGACGACTGGACTCTGGCCTACACAATCAGTTAGCCCGCGGGTCTCTTTACCCGAGGAGGCTATGGCAGCTTTCAATGTCTATTCGACGTGAGTTTTGAATGTCTCTGTATTTTTAAATTTTTTTTACCATACCTGACCCTTTTTTATTCACTAATACGTACATCGTATGGGCCTATATTAATATCTCATCGATAAGATCTCCAGGTGGCAGGAACTTCGGACACGCGACTTCTGCTTGTTGGCGTAGCTGCGCACTACCCCTTAAGGTCCACATGTTGAGAATGGTAGAAAAGCCTTCATTGAAGCGGGTTTTCGAACCATACGAATAATCTGTTGTTGGCCATGTGAAGATAATGCCTAAAGGCGTAACTAGGCGCCGATCTGCCCGACCATCACCATTGGCCATGGGAAGTCCGAACTCTAGCTCGCCCTTTGGTCGTTTAAAAACCCGTTTTATTTTGGCATTCCGGAAAGCATTTATGTAGGAATGCTCGGTGAAGCGATTGAATCCTGTAGTTCCTCACGCTGAAGGTGGGTGTCTTTATCTGCAACTTCGTTTTGCAAGTTAGTGTTTCAGGGCGGTACCGGGTGGCGATTCATGAGGTTATTGTATGGTTAGTAACACTCGTAATAATGACAATAATACTATGATATTTAACTTCTTCATAGGTGACTGATGTGACAGGTCGGTGTCCAGTCACACCGGGAAGCATTACTGCCGTGTAGTTAGCGACTGTTTATTCAGCAGGCCAGAGAGTGCTTGTTTCGTGTCCAGCCTTCTTTGCTGACCTGTCACCTGCAACCTCGACGTGTAACGCTTAGTTAGACTGACAGTCGGGTTTCTATCTTCGGGAGGGTCACATGGCGGCAAGTGGTTACGACTAGTTAGTGCAATATATTTTGGTAGTTGTTTCCGCAAGCCAAACCAATCCCATCCTAAAACCTCTTGACCACCCCGCACCTTGCCAACTGCCACCGGAAGCATTTACTCCCTCCGACACCGCTACGTCGACAAGTCTCGCTGTCTTATTGACGAAGCTTAACGAGTGATCATTTGACGTTGTGATATTCGACCCTCTCATTTTCCCCCTAGACACTGCACACTCCCGGTTTGTCGGGCGAAGCCTTTGACTTTACACTTCAATTTAACTTCAGTAAACAGCGTTTGGATCTCTGATGTCTTATTCTCTCATCGCCCTCGTAAGGTGTTTTCGTTCGGCAGTTTTCTTCATAGCTCTGCCATTAGTCATTCTGATGAACTATGTTGTTCTTAAACTTCTAAATTTCCCTGATCCTGTCTGTGACTTCGTTGTCAAATCACTCCCTCTTCATGCTGTTTCGATTTGCTCGTTTTATGCCCTCTAATTAACTTTAACGGAGGATTTCTCGGTCAGACGCCGCTTTTTGCTATTTGCCTCTCGGAATATAGTTCCTCCGGCACCCAGTAGGTCTAGGCGTTTTGCCATTCGTATCGAAACGGCTCATCATTGAAACTGTTTTATAAAATTTGTTTTGCTGTCCATGGACACCACGTACATTCAAATTATCGGGTGAAGACGGAGGTTTCCCGTAAATTTAACCGAGCACCCAACTGTGTGAAAACTCAGTGGGACTCGAAACCACGAAACCAATGTAAAGACTTGACTACAGACAACGCTCTAACCACCTGAGATACGAGGTCCCTACCGAGAGCCTTACAGTTTTACCATTTAGGTTTTGATATCTCGCCTTGCTGTCGTGGGTTTTAATCCCATCGAGGTTGCCAAGTTTTTTCCACAATTGGGTATTCAATTTAATTATCCAGAACCGCCGAAGCACGTTTCGAATTTAACCTCAAAATGCACCATTTGGATTTCGGATGTTTTGTTGCCTCACCGTTCTCCTACGACATTTGTGATCGTCAGTTTTCTCCATCACTCTACGATTGCTCATTTCGATAAACTGCAGCCAGTGACGGATCTGCAACGCGTTTTCGATTAGGAATGATTACTTAGTTTGGGCTGTAATAATAATTATCATGCAGCACAATCTCATGATATTTCAGGTATACCATAATGCTGGTTTTTCAATGCTTTTTTCGATCGCCTGCGAAAACTGCATTCGAGAAAAAATGGCGACTTAAGTAGTGGGCAGTTTTCTATTGATTATCGATGCCTTTATAAATTCCGATATATTTTATAGAAAACGTTACTCAACATATATTTTCTCATAACTCATTTGATAGAAAATCAAGCCTTCATCAAATTTTATACCCAAAGAGGGGCCATATTCAAGTTTTAAAAAGTTTTAAAATTTGCCAATAATTTTGAGCCCCATGTGATGTTGCATTTGGATTGAGGGTTTTCAATGTACGAATTGTATGCTTTTTATGTGAGGACTAGCATGCATTGCTCTATGCCATCAACAGCATGCGATGGTGCTCATAAACTTTTGCAGACTAGTTTTCACGGGTGGCCGAAAATCATTCAAAAGTCAGCATCCTGGCCTATTTAGGATTGTGTCGCACGATGCTCGATATTACAACCCCACTTAGGTAGTTTTCCCCACTCAACTTGCATTAAAGAATTTCGCTTAACATTTTATGAGATTGTTCGGTGACCATATGTTGTTCCTGAAATTATCTATTTCCCTGATCTCGTTTCTTTGTTCATCTTTGCTACTTTAAGCACCAGTATATTCTGGGTTGCTGCCGAATCCTTCCCAATTCGCCACTATGCCATTTCCATCTGCTTGCTTTATCCTCTACTTTGCCTTCACGGCGGATATCAAGGTCTAGCGCCTTTCTTGCCATTTGACTATCGAGGTAGAACTGACTAGATAAAATGTTTCATATATCAACCGTCAAAACAGCGGCCATACATTTTTGGATTTCATCAAACGTGTTCATGCGTAGCCCTTCATTGTTGGATACTGACACGTCCCATCCGCAGTATTGCTGAAGTATATCGCCTTCTCTTAGGTCCTTTCACCAGCTTCTGAAGACGCCTTCCCTCTACCGAATTCACTTGACCTCTCCTAAAGCTAAAATTTCCCGTCTCTTCTGTATCTTTCGCAAGTCAGCCGGACAGAATCCCAGGCACGCGTTTAACTGGTTTTCGTTCTGTTTTAATGACGATACAATTTAGATTGCCTCGTCATAGTCGGCATCGTGTATGTGCGCTGTTTACGGGCTGACTCATAGCCACCCGCAACTTCACACCCCGTTGCCGTTCGTCACACTTGTCCTTGATATATCGTTTGGCGTAGGCTCACGAGGTCTGCGAGCTCTCTAATGTCACCGCTGGGTTTACGAACCTGAAAAGCACTTTTGCTGAGTTGCCTTGAACAAGTACTTCCAAAAACCCTACGGCCTTTGGTAATACAACCTAATCATGTAGTTATGTGCCTATTAATATAACCAGAACCGAACTAGTTCCTTGGGGCCTAACGTCAAACAGGGACTTTGATTGGGTTTCCAAACCAAACTAATTTTGGCCCTCAACTTTTTTCACCGAAAACTTTCACTGACACAAGTACGTATTTCACGTGTTGCGTGTGAGCAGTCTGAGCAGTCTCAGAGCACTGCAATCATCAGGGAAATCCCAAGTTATAGAATAAGGCAGAAGACACCAGAATGGAGGACTTATTGTGCACAGAACCCTGAGTTGCTCTCTCAGGCAGTAGTGGCCACCGGTAAGACCAGGCTAGTGTTGACTGCGTCTAGTCATGCCTGAGAGCGTGTGACGGTGGCAGCTGTGGCGCGAGTTCTAGCGGCACCGAGGTGGCCGCGTGTGTATCCAAGCGGAAGTTGATCAAGTGGCTGCAGGTCGGTGGCTCTTGAGCAAGCATGCCAGCTATCGTTATATTGGTTGGCGACAGCACATATTATGGGCCTTTTGAACTAGAGTCCGTGACAGAAAAAGTGAACATGCAATTCCCGGATAGCATATCGAAAGAGGGAGAGGGGTATCTTCGTGTTCTGGCATGTTGAGTTATGATTTTGGCTATTGATCTTCAGGCTTCAGAGAATTCGGTGCACAGCTCTCATTATATGGTGCGCACGTTAAATATGCATCCTGCCCAGCATGTGGTTAGCCAAAAAGAGTCATTCCGATCTCCCTTTCACAACTGTCGTTCTAATGTAAAACAATTTTCCGGCCCTCTTGCCTGCTCCATTTCCACATCTGCGTGAAATGCATTTTTACCGCAATTTCTATTTTAATAAGTAACGATACCAATGTCAGCGTAAGTCGGCGGCTACTTTTGATGTGGTTCTGGCCACCGAGCACGAACGATAAAAGTGCTTTTTTTCCAATTCAGGTTTTACTTGAGTAAGCACAGCGGCCGCAAAATCAGTCTGCACACAAACCTCGGACACGCCGAGCTGTCGGCTCTCTTCTTCGGAAACTCTGATGGCTCAACCGCTCAGGATGCAGCCATTGTCCCCCTGGCTCTGAGGGGCTCCAGCTCCACGTCATCCTCTGCGGTAGCCCCAGTCAGTGGTCTGCCGGGCAGTCCCGGTGTTTCAGAAATCATTGATCAGCCCTCACAGGCTTCGGCAAGCCGTGCCAATGCTCGAAAGTATATCCTCCAGGTAAGAGATGTCATTAAGTAAACTCACTAAAATCCCTTCCCTCGAAAACTCAGGACATAACTCCGCTCCCATATTTTTATTTCACCTCATCGATACTTTCTGCGACCCTCAGCTATTATTCATTCTCAGCGACTGTTTCATACTAGTAGTAGAAATAGTGGCCGTCGACGCTGACGCATTTGCCACATGGTCCACTGTTTTTGGTTTTAGGTACGTTAATCCACATGTTATCGATATTTCTACCGTGTGTCCTGCAGTAGGCTGGACACGGAGACTATTCGTGCGTTTAATACTTTATAGTGATATCAGACTTGTGTCGTATCTACCACACACTCTCCTGAGCCCGTTTTCAAGACAAAGTCAAGAAACAGGAGGCAGGAGTGGGCCCAAATGGCTGGCCGGCGCACCGCGAGCCTGCACCTAGGTTTTCCACCACGCACCGCCATGTGTGGCATTTACTGTCGGGTGCGCATACCCAATGACGCCTGTCGTGGCCTCCTCTGGCCCTTGTGTCAGTTCTGGGCATCGACCACGTGGCCATTTTAGGGACCCCAGGTCGTTGGGTTTCAGAAATGGCCTTTTTGTGGGTCTTATTTTAGAGTCATTGGCAGCGCTATGATATGCGTCAAAGCTTTCGCTTGCTCTGAGTGACTGGGCGAGTCTCTATAACCATGCTCAGCTCGTGCGCATGATCGTTAGTTGTACCTAAATCACCATAGCCGTCACGCTAACTCGTTAGACAGACTTCGTCCTGCAGCGTGAACGTGAAGTGCATTTTCATCGTTCCGTAAAACCATATTGCCTGTAAATGATCCGAAATTGTGCTGGGGTCAAGGTCTCGTACCACTAATGGGCAAAATTCTTCTACAGCTTCACGACAGCGCCTCTACGAACCAACCCGATGTGCATGTGTTCCCGCCCGCGGGGAAGATAGAAACTTAAGTTACCGCTTGTGTGACCAAGTTCATCGCTTATAAGCAGTCATTTTCACCCTTTATGACAGTTGCACGTATGTCAGTTCATACGGCCGTCCTGCACGCGTGCTTCAGCATGCGCAAATATGAGACTTCAACGCGTAGTTGGCATTTCACAGCACGTCAGTATACCGTTGTCTAACAGCGCGTTTCTCGTCCAACGAGCCCTCAGGGCTTCTCCACGGTCTGCTGTCTGTCTGGCAGTCATGCACACATCTATTTTGGTTGCCAATTTGAACATCACTTCCGCTATTCGTAACACTTACAGGTTTGAAATTGCGTTGCGCACTTGCATCTTCCAGGCTGCTAAATCACTCCCCCTCCCTCGTCCTTCCCTCATCTAACGCATATGCCCTTGTCTGATCCTGTGCACTTTAGGTCTCCACCTATCAGATGGTCATCCTGATGTGTTTTAACCGCCGGAACCAGTTCACCTTCTCAGAACTACTCACTGACACTGGCATTCCGGAGCGTGATTTGGTCCGCAGTCTCATGGCCCTTTCGCTCAGCCGTTCTACCCAACGTATTCTGTGCAAAGAGCCCAAGTCTAAGGAATTTGAGCCCACTGACGTCTTTACGGTCAACGATACCTTTACTTCTAGACATTATAAGGTCAAGGTATGTTACGCTGTTGTTTGTTTCTCTCACCTCGCGTACCCTACTACTTGTCCGCATTTTTATCGTGATGCAGCGAAAGAGGAGACTCACCCTAATTGCGCCTCTTCGCCGATTTCCTAAACTTTCCTGGTATCCTACTCACCCGCTTGTTTTGGTCCTGGGTATTTCCCGCTCATTACCCATGTTTAGTAGATTTTCCTTGTCTTCAGCCCTTATGGTGTGATTTGCAGTCCTTCAGTGGGTACGTTCCTCCGCTACCTTTATCTGGGGCATACGATGAGCCTAATCGAAACCGACCGTCGAACTGTCGTGTGTGTGAAGGGCCTACCTCAAGTTAGCGTTTGTAGTTGCAGAGATGGAGCTTTCTAAACTCTCAAGGAGCTACTTGTGACGTCGGAACTGTCGCCTGCCTCACACTCCGCACCCCAGGTTCCCACAGAACTCTGCGTTGGCTGGCTTGAGGGCTCGTGTTTTCGTGCCTTACGCCAAAATTAATTGTTAAAAGAGGCTTAGTAAGACCAAGACCCTTTGTGACTCCTTCTATAGGCAGGTAAGCCATCTGTCGATATAGCATGGCTTCTGTTGTTGGCGGTAGCGCACCTCCTCTGTAGCGGTCCAAAGCTCTGCTTCCCTCCCGTCTGACCGTAAACAGCAGGCGGGAAACACAACTTCCAGACCGTGTATTGTGGCCGGCCACCTAGTTTCCCCCCCTCCCCCGTTTTCGATCTCTTATTACCTGCAGTCTTGTCGAGATTGTTTCTTGCAGAGCAAATCACCATTCATGCAAAATTGAAATAACTTGATTCTAAGGTAGGTGGGTCCGGTTGGGTAAGGATGACCTGTATGGCCGCCAAATCAGGACATAATCAGGAATAATAACGCCCCACCCACTTTAACCATAGGTGGCCTTACGATGAATTTTTGGAAGAGCAGAAATTCCCGTGAATTCACCCTATCATGAAACTAAACTTCAACCCTAATCTTAGTCCTAGCTCTACCCTAAACGTTTAACACGAGGTCAACCATAACCCTTAAAATACTCTTGACGCTAACCGTGAGTCTGACCTTAACCCTCACCTTAATCCTAAAACTAAGTTCCCCGGAATTGGGCGCAAAGCCGCATGCATTGTGGTGTTTCTTATTCCCGCGTCGTGATTAGGCGACCATACGAGCCATCCTTTCCCTCGGTTGTTTTACGGTTGCCGTCTGTATTCAGCAGCCTCCTGTCATGTTCCCATGCGCGGTCTCTTGCATCCTCCCCTCACCTTTGGGCTGGTACTCACAGACCAACGCATTATGTTACTTGGAGTTCGTTGTGCATCTACAGTGCCCAAACCTGATCGTGGAATCCCCCCCCCCCCCGAGGCCACTTCATACAGTACAAGGCAAGTGATTCTGCTGCGAGGAAGAGAGTGCTAATAGTAGCTTTTCATTTGGCCGAAACACGTTTTTTCTTGCTAAACCCCTATTTTCATGACCGTCCATTTCCAATTGCACTCTGCTTTCCCGTCGGATTCCGGGGTCGTTCACGTGAAAATTTCCACTCAGTCACTATCCACTTAGCAGTGGCTCTTGATCACTTTCTCCAACGAGTGGCGTAACTTGTCGCGCGTTACCCATGTAAACCATTGATAGATTTGCTTTTGGGAAATTGCTGCGCGAAAAGCGGGCTCACACAATGTTAATTTTGACGGTTTTGGATGTTGAGAAGTCAATTCGTTGGGTTTCGACGTTATGGATTTTATTAGAACTGCACTCATCATAAGGTTGTTTTCCTGTTCTAGCCTAAGGCCACTTTTGTCAGCAAACCATGTATGTCAGTTGACTATTGAAATATTACTATCTCTTTTCCAGCTTTTTGATCTCAAAACTAACTTGAAGTAAATAATTCAAAATGCAGCTTTGTAGGCTCAGTTCGAACGTTGATATGAACATTTGAGCTTAAATCCATCAGCTTCACCGATATAATCGCGTGATATTGAGAGCACCCAGGGAAACGCTAAATGACCCCATAATCAACCAAATGCCTTGCAGCAGAGTCACACAGCGCAAAATATCGGCCAAACACATGCCTGTGCTGTTATCCGTACAGTAAACCATGTACCATGAGTATTATCCTTCCAAAATAGGGAAAAGTTACAGTGATAGTCCTTGGTCTGCTAAAAGTAGCCGCAACTGCCCGAACTTTTTTATTCCTTTCCTTTTCCTATTTCACCCAGAACTGCTGATTTTGAAGCACGCGCTTTTTCCTCCAGTTATTTCCACTTGTTACAAAACTAAATGACTAAAGCTAGTGGTCACCCACTGGATGATCACTTTTTTCTTGTATTGTAGCGGCTTAAAGAGCCATTTTCAAGCCCGTGATTCCATTTTTTAAACCTGGCCAGTTGGTTTGGTGTCCATAATGATGCGTTTTCGAATCCTACGTCCACTCGCTCGAGTTTTTGAGTCTGTCTGGCTGATGACCTCAAATACGCTAAAAACTGCCACTCCCTTCTGTCTCATTTTTGTTACCAACACTTCAAGTACATAAATGTCGAAATTTACGAATGATTGCTGATCACTCGCATAACAGCACCAAAGACTGTACCACAGCTGTGAAATAATAATGGACAACTTTAATCGAAAGTATAACTTGCAAGAAAAATAACAACTAATATTAAGTTTTTTAGAAATACCACCTCTTTTTACATAGACAGCAAATTCCAAAAAAAAACTTGGAAAAATCCTGTAGCTGAGTAACCTAAAGCTTTCGATGTACAGAAAGCCCGTAAGCGGACATACTTTTATGAGCTTTCTTAAGAATTGTGAGTATGGGCGGGTCCCCAACAGCCGCTCGAATGGTTTGTGAAAGGTTGTCTCTTCTAGCGATTTTGTTGAAAGGCCTAAGCACACGATAGCGGTGGCAAGCAAACTCATTTAATGTTGGTTCCCGGTCGCCACGTCACAGTGTCGAATTCTCCGCCAGGTTAGTGGTAAGCCCTCAACATGGACACCCTGGTTCCATGAGGTGATTAAACGAGTGTTCGCCACGACTGGGTTTTAGGCATCCTTGTGCCTTTCCACAATAAGGGAGAGAAGACGAGATGCGAGAACTACCGCGGCATAAGTCTCGTCGACGTTGCTGCGATGATCTTCGCTATTGTCCTCAGGCGACTCTAGGCTGTGCGTGAATCGAGGCCGGATTCCGTGCAGGGCTCGGATGGGCGCACCAGGTATTCACACTGAGATGCATTCTTGAATTCCGCCATAGCTATCAACATCCGACGGCCGTCTGCCTTATTACCTTTGCCGCTGATTTCGCTTCCGCCCATCGTGAATCCCTATAGCGGCTAATAGCGCTAGATAGCATACCATCAAAGACCATTGCGTTCGAGAGGGTTGTATCCTGTCACCTATTCTGTTCAACTATGTTATTGACTGGATTCTTGGAAAGACCTTACACGAAGAGGATGGTGTTGAGCTTGCTCTCGGATACTGGTTGACTGATCTCGACTAAACCGATAATATCGCCTTTCTAGCACCAAGCTTCGGTGATCTGCAGTATGTGGTATCGCGGGTGAATGAAGTTGCTAAATCAATCTGTTTGTCTGTGAATTCAGGGAAGACCAAAGTGTTTTCAAGCTGCATCCCTGACCAGGAGAAGGCACCTCTTTAGATTGAAGACTGTCAACTTGAAGAAGTGGATAGTTCCAACTACCTCGGGTCGAGACTGCTGCAGAATAGACAGGATAAGAATGACGTTATCTCCCGAATCGGTGCAGCTCGTCGGGTTTTCTCAAGCTTTAGAAAGGGCCTATGGACCCGATTCGACATCTCTATCGCCACAAAGATTCGCGTGTACAGTGTATCCGCCCGGTCTGTCCTTTTCCATAAATTGGAATGCTGGACTATGCGCGTGGCCACCACTGCTTGATGACCATCCTTCGAGTGAAGTACGCCAACTTCATCTCAGATAAGATTGTGTGCACTCGCTGCGAAAATACAAGGATATACTAGGCCATCCAAGAAAGACTTCTGAGGTGGTTTGGACACTTTCTTGATCGTCCACTTCTCGAGCTCAGTGTTACTGCACTCAATTCGGGCACCCTAACCTCGAAGAGGGAGTCAATTCAAAACCTGGCCTGACACAGTGCGCAAGATATGGAAGTTGTTCTTGCACCATCGGTCTTTGGCTTATGTCGCTGGCAGAGATTGAACTATCGAGATCTGCTGCCGCGGATCGTCACGCGTGAATAGTTGCAATCAGTGACATTATCGCTTCTGGCTAGATCAGGCCTCTGTGCAAAAAACGAGTAAATAAATCAGCACAAGTAGGATTATATTTAAAAAGTTAGTCCTTTCAGTTTGCACTTAACTATCTTTCAAGAATAAGTGTAATATCCAAGATGGCCGTTAACGAGCAGCCTCCAGTTTATGTAGTTTTCAAAGCGGTTTCACGACAATTAACTGTTTTTTTCGTTGCTAGATTGTTTGACATGCGCTTGACTAAAGCAAATCGGTTTTTCTTTAATTTCATCGTCATGGACGTCACATGAGTAAACGTTTTTGTAAGGTAACCTGTTGATAGACTGGTCAGTGACTAATAAATTTAAATAGCATTGTCAGGTGCCCTCTATATTATTAAAATGTGGGCCGTTTCGCCCCAGAAAGCAGTGGTTCATCCCTGAGAACCCACGAGAACCGTCATTGCCTGACAAACTGGGTGAGAGAAAACCGTGATTCGTGCATGAATTAGTGGCATCATTTCGCAGCATCGGCCCTCCCCACCCCCACCCCCCGCCACCCGCGTTCCACCAGCAAGACAAAACCATTGAAGGTAGGCGTGAGCAAATTGGCTAGGCAGCATCCACGGCTGCACACCGCATCACTCATGTATGGCTGGCGTAGGTGTGGATTTGGCCTCACCAAGCGCTACTTGTGCCCACACTCATTTTTTCCAGTCTTTATTATACCCTTCCCTTGAAACATGGCGGCCCTGAGGAAGGAGCACTCACTCGTAAGTAACCAGCTCCCAGGACGTATTGCCCTTCGCTTAACAGTACTGCTGGTAAACGACTTTGTGCAGCGATCTTGTCAGTGTGTAGATACTTTCATTGACATCCGTGGTGACAAAAAGGCGGTGACGCTATCGTATGTGACCCCACCAAGTCCTTATACCCTCATCTTGACTACTTATTGTATTTAAGTATGTTTCGTTGTGGTTTGCCCAATACCAGATTGTGAAGAGCGCTATGCGGTAGGGGGAACATAACTCTGATAGTCATATCAACGCATGAACTGACCCATTCCCTAACTTCCACACAAAGGCAACTTATAAAGCCAACATAAATGTTAGTCTAACCCTACTTCTGCCTAGGATTGGGTTTATGGTTGAATTCAAGTGTTAACGGTAGGGTTAGGCTTCAGATTTAATGCTAGGTTCAAGCGTTACAGGCGCCCTTGCACCCTGTTTTATCAGTGGGGCCACGTACGATACCTTTGTCCAAAGGGCACCTGGTAAGCGAGTTTTTCTCAAAGCAGCTCAGAAATATGGGCATTTGCAGTTACTCTGCATCGAAACTTCTTCCGGGAGCAAAAACTGAACTGGCCACCAGCTTGTTGCAACTTCCTCACCCTGCCATGGCGTAGTTGCGCGTCCATATATACTGTGAGGATCCTGCTAATTCAGAGAACGAAGAAGAGGCGATCTCTGAAACATGGTGTTTATTGGCCTGATGTTTCGGATTCTCTCTCGAACCCATCATCAGAGGTAGTTACTAATTGTTGTTTTCCAGAAATCAGTACTTTCTGTGCAACTACGTTCCACTTGCGAAACTTTCGTTGTTTTTCACGAAGCATGAGTAACACTCGCATGTCTATTATTTGAAAGCACACTTGGACGTTGCCAAGTTATCCGATCGAAGATATTCTCCATGGGTGCTATTTATCCTTAATCTTATGGTTTCAGTGGCGCAGGGAGGGTGTTGTGAGACTGAGTGTTCGTCCAATTCAGTCATGTATAGTTCTGCAAACCGGCAATGATGGCGTTTATGCACCGCTAGACAATTTGCTTGTATTACTTGTTATCGGTGAAAAATCTAATCGACAACACTGCTTGTGTGCCCCCCTAACGAGCCCAATGTACCGGTTTGCTTGTAATACGGAAACTATGGCAATAGCGGTGGGGTAGTTTAAAGGGTGTTAATGTGTTAGCAATGCAAAGTAATGTGGGTTCTCGTTAAGTAATTATTTCTACCAAATAATTTGCAAAGTAATTTGTCTACCGCCCGTCATCGGTTAAGTGACCTAGTTTTCGGCACTCAATTAGACCGTAATAAACTCATTATCCGCAACTTCATACACACCAAGCTAACACTAACCTTAACCCTATCTATCGTGTTCTTTAGGGTTAGTATTCGTGGCCGGGTTAGGGAGCGGTCGCACAAATTGTGGTCTATTTGCATCGTTTTCGCTGATTCATTCCCTCTTCTTCCCCATTGTCACGTTCATGTAGGTTCAAAATATAGCGGTGCGGGAGAGCGAACCAGAGCGGCAGGAGACTCGAACCCGGATCGACGAGAACCGGCGCTATGTGATCGAGGCGACCATTGTGCGTATAATGAAGACCCGCAAAACCCTGGAGCATAATCAGCTGCTGGCCGAGGTCATTGAGCAGCTCAAGTCCCGCTTCCGTCCAACTCCGACTGCCATCAAACAACGCATCGAAGCTCTGATTGAGCGCGAATTTATTGCACGTTCGGACAGTGATCGCAAGGTCTACAAGTACCTTGCCTAGGCAGCCGCCCGCTCCAGACACACCCCTTCTCTCTCTTTCTCCGCCTGCAGTTGTTTCGATTTCGCATAATGTGACCAGCTCACCCCTGCCCTCTCCTGCTTCCCCCCTGGTCTCTTCCTATTCGGCCTTCGAGCACGCAAACACCTACGCATGCATGCGCGCAGTCGCGTATTGTTTTTTTGGCACGCGTGCATGCGCGCGCGCGCACTGGCTCGCTCGAATGTGCGTGCACGATGCTTCTCATGCTTCCTTGCATGATTTGATCTCTTTCTCCCTCTCTCTCTCTCTCCCCCTGCCTCACTCTTCTTGTCTCTCCTACCACCTTTCTCGCGCAGCTAAGGATGTCATTATTTTTGTGTATATATATTATTTTAACTGAAGATGGTACTGTCTCCCCTTCTTCGGTTGTTTATGGCAAGGAAACTAAGCGGTGGGTACAAGCTGAACCGATCTCTACCTCGCCTCGTAGACGCTATTGACTTGGTCAAGTTAAAACGGTTGCATACGAGATTATGCACCGTGAACATTGTGTCTTCTGTCCGCCGCAGAGAATGGGTCTTGCTTACGTGAGATATGTCATAAATACTACATTTAAAAGAAATCTTTTTGCTCTGACTATTTTCTTCCACCGGATGACGACCCTCCAGGTGACGGTTTCAGATGCCTCAGATCTCTTATAATGAGTAATATGATGAAATACGATGCGTAAAACTACCTTAGCTCTCAATCGTTCCTTATGCTGTATGCCTGTGATCTCTATGCTCATCGATGACGTGATTGGCCAAGGGGAGCGATGTGGCATAAGCCTCAGTCCAGAGCTTGTCACGCGCAGATATAATAAAGATTTAGGGTTCACGCAGACTCAGCTTGACGAGCTAATGTCATGAGCCAGTGTGACTTTAGTTTTTGCAGCAGACGCTAATCGGTACACCGCACCTCCCTATTACAGGTGGCCTTGCGACGCACTCTGAGTAAAGGTGGGGATTAAGACACGGGAGCAGGTACCGTCCTGATAGCGCAAGATCGCCTGTCATAAGTAAGGGGAGAGGGGTGGGTACCAGGAGCAGGTACCGTCCTGATAGCGCAAGATCGCCTGTCATAAGTAAGGGTAGAGGGGTGGGTACCAATTTCTGTGTTCTACCCAGAACTTAAGCACGCCGAGCACTTTGACCTTCTCATCATTAATCTCAGGTAAGGTTGGTTGGGGCGAAGACTATGTGAGGGGCTGATTGCGCTTCTTTAAACGAATTTCAGTGCTGTAGAGTGTCCTCGAAATACCTGAACGAGGCCCTGACCCACTAAGCTGCCACTGGGGGTCCATAACGGTAAATGATTCACAGGCAAAAGGGACCGGCAATATGGCACAACTCTGGCACCGGCGATGATAAATAAGTACTTTTTTCCGCCGTGGACTCAAGCTTTTGCCCACTTGAGTTAACAAAAATATCATTATCAATGGTGGATGGGCGCTCAACGTTCTGTTACGGGACTCACTCGTCCCGCTTTGCCATGGGGCTCACTGTAGAGCCTCGCCAGCAGCCGCAGAGCGGCCAGCAATATAGGTAGAATGATATTACGGACAAAGACGAGGGAGGATGGAATGACTATTTCTGGTTCCTTAGCCGTCATCTGCCCGACCCCAGGTTTTGCATACCCGAGGCCCTAACTCGGGACCTGTTGGTTAGAAGTCCAACGCTTTAGCCAGCAGGTCGCAAGTTCGAGCCGCGGGTTCCGCAATATTTGGGGTTGGGTATGGCTGGCTGCTGACAGCTAATAATTTAGAAAGGGCTGTTCCGGTCTCCCTTGTCTTTGTTGGTAATATAATTCTGCCCATATCAGGTTTCATTATTTATATAGTGGGCTTTGGCTTCATGCCCCAGCCTCTGCAACCTTTCCGATGGCATTTTGACTGCGTTGAACGCTGCAGGGGAAATTAGGCTGATGGGCAGTCGTCCTCTCTTGAAAACGATTTCATCATTCTTGAATCCGCCTCTGAGACGACGCCGCTTCTGCGGGGGCGCTGATGCCTTCCACGGCGGTGGCATTCCAGTAGGTTGGTGGCCAAAACTGGAATAGAGTGGCTTTCATGGCCATCACCTGATCGCTCATTGCCATCTGCCCCATTTATTGAGTGACATCCAATTATCGATGTTCTTGAGGGTCTTGCAAAGGAAATGTTATACTACGTAGTGATAATCTCGTTTTATTTGATAACCAGGTGAACAGGAAGATTTACCGATTTCGGAGCCTTGTGTTAACCACAGCCTTCTTATGCTCGTCCACTAAGTCAAGAAGTCGATTATCATTTTCACATGCATTACTGACGGCAAGCCGGCTGAATTTTTAGTGAATTGCTCGTTCAGGTCTGCCGTCGTGTGTGTTTCAGCTCCCTTTATCAACTTCGATGTCGCTGAAATGAATAGAGGAAAGAATCCCACGAAGTTACTCCTAGAATTTAGTCTTTTTATCGACATCACCATTCGTGTTACGCGTAGGGGCGTGAGCATCGTGCCTTTCAGCCGTATGCGACCGATCTACTTAAAGATCTGTACCCATGTAACGGAACTTTTCTTTACGAGGCAGTGAGCGAAATCCATACGTGAAAACAAACAGGGTGTGCTACATGATTGGGAAATACAACCAGCCAACCAGAAGTCTGCATAGCGCAGTCGACTCCAAAGTCATACTCAAATTGCCAATCACGAGATGGACACCTATGCTGCAAGGTCGGACACACTTCAAACACGTACACCCGGCCAATAAGTGCGCACCGAAGCAAGCACCGGAAACAATAAATGAAGCCCACGGGTAAGCCAAGGCCTTACTTGTGTTTAGGCTGAATAAAGGTTTATCTTCGAAACCACCGTGACCGACTTTTTGGGGACATAACAGTCCACCTGTTTGGTGTTGGCCATGGCGATCACTTCGGTACCGTCCCAATTGAAGCGGTGGTCGCACTCAAGGGAGTGCGCAAACACGAGTGATAAAGGGGTCACGTCGGCGATAGGCTAGCTTATGTTCGTTTATGCGAGTCCCAAGACGTCGGCCTTTATGACCAACGTAAACAGAAGGGCAGTTGACACATGGTGTGCGGTAAATGACATTGCTAATTGTTCTTTGGGTAGGGGGTCCTTTACTCGGCATAGGGTTGCGCGTATGGAGGATGCAGGCTTGTGGGCGACAGAGATGCCAAGTGACTAACTTGTCGAGAGATCGTTTCGGAAACACCTTACATTTAAGGTAAGGAATAACATTTTCGTGACACTATATCTCCATTAGAAACAAGGTTCAGCGTTTGTCTCTGGCATCGAAGGCAATTTTTCACGAATATCGTTGGTTATGCATTGGAACGGAAGAACTGATATAAATAGGATATTTCTTTCTTAAGAAGGCCATCGCAATAGCTGAAAGCCCGATGGAAAAGAATGCGAAACACAGTTTCTCTTTTGGGTCGCATGGTGGTTACTTGCATAGTTAAGCACGATTTTCGCGGTAGAGTCCTTTCGATGGGATCTTGTTGCGAGTCCACCATCCCTGAGTCTTTGTATACTCACATATAGGAATGGGAGTTTATCTCTTGCTGCCGCTTCGCGAGTAAATTTTATAGCCTGGAAGACCCCACTCGGACTCTGGTGCAACACCTGATCAACCTGCTATGCAACCGCCTGCGAGGGCTCTGGTCTGAGCTCCAGGGCACAACGGAACATGCATGTTCCTTAAGGAGATCGGTGAGCTGCACAGTATCATCATATTCCCGATCGCAACCGACAAAACAACGGGCTTGTGGCTCAATGGTAGAGCGTTCAATTCAATTACCAAAAGTCACGGGTATGGATCCAAGGTGGTCCACACTTGGGATTGGGTATGACTGGCTGATGACAGTTAAGAAGTCAGAAATGGCCATTCCGGACTCCATTGTCATTTCCGGTTCCACCTTAGCAATATATATATATATATATATATATATATATATATATATATATATATATATATATATATATATATATATATATATATATATATATATATATATATATATCTGACCCTAAAAAGTCATGTCCGAATCACCTGACTCCATGTCCTGCACTTAATAATTTCAGAAATTATTTACCCGATTATTCTCTGGAGTCCATATACCAGAAAACCGCATAGAGAACGCTGGGGGACCCACTGAGGAGCCGAACCCCTCGTTGCTGTGTCACACAGCAGCAGAAACATCGGCGAAACACGTGTCTGGGCTTTTAGCTAGTATCTATGTCGGAAGTACGGTATAACGTCTTTGTCATATATATATATATGTACTGAAATATCAGCATCCCAAGAAATTTAATTAAATAAAGTTGAGTTCTTTGGGAACAAAATAACTTTATTGTGTAAATTTTCGAATCTGGTGCCCCAGTTCGTCGTCAGACAAATGGGAGATGTACAGAAAACAGTTAACCTTAAATAATGCCTAACACAAGATTCTATGGTTGGCTAAAGTTTGAGCCAATAGACATCCGGAGTTTGAAGTTATCTGATCGATAGTGGCTATTTTCGCCTCCACTTGACCTTGAGAAATTTGTAATTGGCATCTAAATCGATATGCCTGTTAATGCATGCCTCGTCTGAGTGCATTGCCTCCAGGAATTCGCGGCCTCTTCTTGTTGGGCAGGCGCCAACGATGTGGGTATCCTCCCATCCAAATAGGTGTCCTGTGTCCAGTGTGTGCATGGCTACCTGCGATAAAGGGTCTCGTCTCCTCACCGCTAACTGATGTTCATGTAAACGGGTGGATAGAGATTTTCCGGTTTGGCCACAATAAACTGCATCACAACTGGTACACGGTATCTTGTAGACGACTTCTTTTCTATTGAAATAGCCAACCCTGTCCTTAGGGTGTACAAGCTGGGTGCGCAAAGTTGTTGTTGGTTTGTGCGCTATTTGTATATTGTGTTTCTTGAGCTGTCTTTCAACGAGCTCAGATACATTTTTTTACATACGGGAGGGTTCGCCAGTTTGTTGTTTTTTTGACGCCTGGGAGGTCGTAGCTCTGGAAATACCTTTTTCTTTTTAATTGTTGTCGTCGCATGCATCGACGGACAAAGTCAGGAGGATATCCATTTTGGGAAAATAATTTGAAAAAGGTATTTCATTTCTGTTCGATATGTTTCTTCATCGGAACAGTGAGTTTTTTTGCTCGACGTAGCAAGCTGTTAACAGAGCTGCGTTTGTGAGACATGGGGTGGTTACTCCCAAAATGTAAAAATAACCTCGGAGTATATATCTTTACGATAGACTGAGGTATGTAGTGTCCCGTCTGTCTTCCTATGTACGAGGACGTCTAAGAAAGGGAGTCGTTTATCAACTTCTGTTTCAAGGGTGAATTGAATTCCTGGGAACGTGGAGTTCAGGCTTTTGTGGAGTGGATCAAGTTGATCTTTTTTGACGATAACAAATGTATCGTCTACGTAGCGTAGCCACAATCTCGGGTTAATTCTGGGGAGAGCTGTAGCCTCTAGTTTCTGCATTACAGCCTCCGCCAAAAAACCGGATATTGGCGAACCCATAGGGGCGCCTTTTAGTTGTCGATAATAATTTTTCAGCAAAGGAAAAGTTTGTTTCAAGGCAAATATCGAGGAGTTCCAGGAGGACTTCTGCAGGTACATCGGTAGAATAGGCCTGTAGGAGTTCTGCAGTACAAGTCCTCGCTAAGTCCAGCGGGATAGACGTAAATAAAGAAATAACATCAAATGACACCATTATTTCGTCATTTGCAATTTTAAAGTCTTTTATCTTCTCGAGGAACTGTAGCGAGTCTTGGATAGAGAATTCAAAGTTCTTTGTAAGTGGGTTGAGTTGATGAAATAGCCACTTGGAAATCTTATAATTTGGTGCACCGATTAAGGAGACTATCGGTCGCAGCGGAATGCCACTTTTGTGAACTTTGGGAAGTCCGTATATTTTAGCAATCGTAGGTTCATCCTGCTTCAAGGATTGAGCCAGTACTCCAGAAATTAATTTTTCTTCCTTTGAGGCGTTTCAATACATTCTCGATATTTGAGTTTTGTGACTTTGTGGGGTCGGTAGTTAGTGGCATGTCGCAAGGCTAGAACGACTAAAAAAGAGGAGCACTTTGGACAAAAAGTGGATGAAAATTTCTGATCAAAGCTACAATAATCCGACGTTCCCAAAAAAGGTTGTAAACCTGTCATCAAAAGTTCTAACCACAACAGAAGAAAGAGTACTCAGCAAAGGAATGAAATACAATCCGTCTGATTGCAATTACTTGGATTTCCTGGCTAGTTTTGAATCAATTCTATCCTCAACTGATCTGACAGAAGACGAACGGCTCACAATTCGAAATAATACAGTCCAAACTTTAAAAAACCGCAGGACATACTCGACATTATCTTGTGACGAAAAGAAAGCATTAAATTCACTTAAGAAAGATGAAAATATTATAATTTTGCCGGCCGACAAAGGAGGTTCCATGGCTATTTTAAACAAGACGGAGTACATAGATAAGATGACATCAATTTTAACGGATAACTCAACTTACATGCCACTAACTACCGACCCCACAAAGTCACAAAACTCAAATATCGAGAAGGTATTGAAACGCCTCAAAGGAAGAAAATTAATTTCTGGAGTACTGGCTAAATCCTTGAAGCAGGATGAACCTACGATTGCCAAAATATACGGACTTCCCAAAGTTCACAAAAGTGGCATTCCGCTGCGACCGATAGTCTCCTTAATCGGTGCACCAAATTATAAGATTTCCAAGTGGCTATTTCATCAACTCAACCCACTTACAAAGAACTTTGAATTCTCTATCCAAGACTCGCTACAGTTCCTCGAGAAGATAAAAAGACTTTTAAAATTGCAAATGACGAAATAATGGTGTCATTTGATGTTATTTCTTTATTTACGTCTATCCCGCTGGACTTAGCGAGGACTTGTACTGCAGAACTCCTACAGGCCTATTCTACCGATGTACCTGCAGAAGTCCTCCTGGAACTCCTCGATATTTGCCTTGAAACAAACTTTTCCTTTGCTGAAAATTATTATCGACAACTAAAAGGCGCCCCTATGGGTTCGCCAATATCCGGTTTTTTGGCGGAGGCTGTAATGCAGAAACTAGAGGCTACAGCTCTCCCCAGAATTAACCCGAGATTGTGGCTACGCTACGTAGACGATACATTTGTTATCTTCAAAAAAGATCAACTTGATCCACTCCACAAAAGCCTGAACTCCACGTTCCCAGGAATTCAATTCACCCTTGAAACAGAAGTTGATAAACGACTCCCTTTCTTAGACGTCCTCGTACATAGGAAGACAGACGGGACACTACATACCTCAGTCTATCGTAAAGATATATACTCCGAGGTTATTTTTACATTTTGGGAGTAACCACCCCATGTCTCACAAACGCAGCTCTGTTAACAGCTTGCTACGTCGAGCAAAAACTCACTGTTCCGATGAAGAAACATATCGAACAGAAATGAAATACCTTTTTCAAATTATTTTCCCAAAATGGATATCCTCCTGACTTTGTCCGTCGATGCATGCGACGACAACAATTAAAAAGAAAAAGGTATTTCCAGAGCTACGACCTCCCAGGCGTCAAAAACAACAAACTGGCGAACCCTCCCGTATGTAAAAATGTATCTGAGCTCGTTGAAAGACAGCTCAAGAAACACAATATACAAATAGCGCACAAAAACCAACAACAACTTTGCGCACCCAGCTTGTACACCCTAAGGACAGGGTTGGCTATTTCAATAGAAAGAAGTTGTCTACAAGATACCGTGTACCAGTTGTGATGCAGTTTATTGTGGCCAAACCGGAAAATCTCTATCCACCCGTTTACATGAACATCAGTTAGCGGTGAGGAGACGAGACCCTTTATCGCAGGTAGCCATGCACACACTGGACACAGGACACCTATTTGGATGGGAGGATACCCACATCGTTGGCGCCTGCCCAACAAGAAGAGGCCGCGAATTCCTGGAGGCAATGCACTCAGACGAGGCATGCATTAACAGGCATATCGATTTAGATGCCAATTACAAATTTCTCAAGGTCAAGTGGAGGCGAAAAATAGCCACTATCGATCAGATAACTTCAAACTCCGGATGTCTATTGGCTCAAACTTTAGCCAACCATAGAATCTTGTGCTAGGCATTATTTAAGGTTAACTGTTTTCTGTACATCTCCCATTTGTCTGACGACGAACTGGGGCATCAGATTCGAAAATTTACACAATAAAAGTTATTTTGTTCCCAAAGAACTCAACTTTATTTAATATATATATATATATATGTATATGTATATATATATAGAACTGCTCAAACTCTGCCTTAGGAACTACTGTCAATTCGACAATAAGTACTACCAACGGGTAAAGGGCACCCAAATAGGTTCACCAATATCAGGACTACTCGCCGAATTGGTTTTGCAGCGGCCAGAAGAAGAGGTTTTTCCAAAAATCTGGCTTTGCTATGTAGATGACACCTTCGTCGTAGTTAAGAACTGTGAAGTTGAGCAACTGCAGCAGAGGGTGAATGGTGTTTTTCCCAGCCATGCAGTTCACTCGTGAAGAGGCAGTAGGAGACAGCCTGCCATTTCTGGACGTTAGAATCCAAAAGCTACATGATGGTAGCCTCGCAACAAGCGTCCATGGGAAAGGATCTAATGTTGAGATTATCCTCAACTTTGGAAGTAACCACCCGGCAGCTCACAAAAGAAGCTGCGTCCGAACTCTTTTCCACCAGGCATACCGTTATCACAACAGCGATGATTTCCTTAAAAAAGAGCTTGCTTACCGGTATTGATTGTTTCGACGTAGCGAGAATCCGGTTATTTTTTAAGGAACTGTTTCATGCGATATGGGGATCTCCGAGGGTCATAAACTTTGAGTCCGCTGAACTTATGACTTTCAGGCGAGCGATCTTATTGGCCTTTTTCTTGATGGCCGCGGCTTGCTTTTGCATCCTGCGTTCGGCGAGAAATCAGCTCACAATATTGTTGTTATTTCCGCTGACAAAGGTGATGCTACAATTATAATGGGTAAAAAATGACTACGTGAATTAGGCGAACAAAATCTTCCGTGGTATAAACGCCTTCACTCTGCTGGCGCATTTTTAATGCTATAATATCTGACGTTCACAACCGTCTTCGCAGATTCACGGCAATAATTACTGAAGTCAAATCTCAATGCACTTCAGCCCTACCTGAAGACGTATTCGTTAATGTACAGAAAAGAATTAACGCCACCGTCAAGGATGTGAGAATGAAGAAGAGACTTGATCTCCTGGATAAACTACAATCTCTGGTCCACCCTCCGACGAAAAAGAACATGGCCACTCGAGTTAATAACCTTTCTAAAAAGAATCTCTCGCCTGCTAAACTCAACCTCCTATCGAAGGGATTAGGATTCAATCCAAAGGATACTACACCTACCAACTTCCTAGCCGGCCTTGAATCCATTCTACTGACTTCTGCTCTCCCAGATGACATGCGCGCAGACATACGCAGCTGTGCCAACGGTATCCTCCGGCAAAAAAGACGCCAGCAAACCCTACCTGCCGACGAAGCGCAAGGATTACGATCACTGAAATCGGATGAAAATATTGTCGTTGTTCCCGCTGAAAAAGGTGGTGCTACTGTTATCATGGATAAAGATGACTAGGATAATAAGGCGAACAACATCTTCAGTGATATTGAGGCCTACACTCTTCTTGCCGAAGACCCGACAAAAAGCAAGCTGAAGCCATCAAGAAAAAGGCCAATAAGATCGCTCACCTGAAAGTCATAAGTTCAGCTGACTCAAAGTTTATGACCCTCGGAGATCCCCATATCGCACGCGCATACGGTCTACCGAAAGTGCACAAACCGGAAGTCCCACTGAGGAATATAGTTCCACTCATCGGATCACCTTCTTATAAGTGGGTGTACGGGTAGCTGATGCAGTTAACGCATGGATCGGAATGCAACATTAAAAACTCTCACGCATTCCTCCAAAGGATCAAAGGCCTCAAAGTAAGTACTGATGAATGCCTCCTGTCTTTCGACGTCGTTGCCTTGTTTTCTTCCATACCACATGACTTGGTAATTGAATGCGTAGCTCATTGCCTACAGGATAATCCTGTTGAAATTCCAACGCAGCATGTTATAGAACTGCTCAAACTCTGTCTTAGGAACTACTGTCAATTCGACAATAAGTACTACCAACAGGTAAAGGGCACCCAAATAGGTTCACCAATATCAGGACTACTCGCCGAATTGGTTTTGCAGCGGCCAGAAGAAGAGGTTTTCCAAAATCTGGCTTTGCTATGTAGATGACACCTTCGTCGTAGTAAAGAACTGTGAAGTTGAGCAACTGCAGCAGAGGGTGAATGGTGTTTTCCCAGCCATGCAGTTCACTCGTGAAGAGGCAGTAGGAGACAGCCTGCCATTTCTGGACGTTAGAATCCAAAAGCTACATGATGGTAGCCTCGCAACAAGCGTCCATGGGAAAGGATCTAATGTTGAGATTATCCTCAACTTTGGAAGTAACCACCCGGCAGCTCACAAAAGAAGCTGCGTCCGAACTCTTTTCCACCAGGCATACCGTTATCACAACAGCGATGATTTCCTTGAAAAAGAGCTTGCTTACCGGTATCGATTGTTTCGACGTAGCGAGAATCCGGTTATTTTTAAGGAACTGTTTCATGCACCAGATAAAACCGCAAGGCTCCACCCCAAAAGGGCGAACTGTTGCACGAAAATTATACGCCCTGCCTTATATGAAGGAGGCATCTGACGTAATCGCTCGGCAGTTAAATCACCGTTGTATAAACGTCGCTGACAAGCCAGCATCCTAACTACGCACCACACCATACCGAGAAAGGGTCCCATTCCCAAAAATCAACAAACCCACGTAATTGATCGAATCCCCTGTGTAAATTTCACTTGTGAGTATGTTGGGCATACGGGTTGACGCCTAGGTTCCGATTTGTCGGTTCCATCTTATTATTATATATGTCAAGTCGCTATGCGACTGCTCACGAGGGCTCTAAAGTGAGCTCCAAGGCACAACGGAACATAAGTGTTTCTTAACGAGATCGGTGAGCCCCACACTATCATCATATTCCCGATCACAACCGACAAAACAACGCGCCCGTGGCTCAATGCAAGAGCGTTCGACTCAAATACCAAAGGTCATGGATTCAAATCTAGGTGTGCCACAATTGGGATAAGGTATGACTGGCTGATGACGGCTTATATGCCAGAAATGGCCATTCCGGTCTTTTTTGTCTTTGGTTGTTACATCTTATGATTATATATGTCAAGTCGCTATGCGACTGCTCGCGAGGGCTCTAAAGTGAGCTCCAAGGCACAACGGAACATAAGTGTTCCTTAACGAGATCGGTGAACACCACACTTTCATGGTCCATATTCGTGATCGCAACCGACAAATCAACGGGCACGTGGCTCAATGGTAGAGTTTTACCCTCAATGACCAAAGGTCGTGGGTTCGAATCTTGGGTGGTCCACACCTGGGATTGGGAATGACTGGCTGATGACGGCTAATAAGCTGGAATTGGCCGTTCCAGTCTCCCTTTCCTTTGTCGGTTCCATATTATCATTCTATATGCAAGTCGATATGCGACTGCCCGCGAGGATACGAAAGTGAACTCAAAGGCACAACGGAACATAAGTGTTCCTTAACGAGATCGGTGAGCCCCACACTATCATCATATTCTTGATCACAACCGACAAAACAACGGGCCCGTGGCTCAATGGTAGAATGTTACACTCAATGACTAAAGGTCGTGGGTTCGAATCTCGGGTGGTACACACCTGGGATTGGGTATGACTGGCTGATGACGGCTAATAAGTTAGAAATGGCCATTCCGGTCTCCCTTGTCTTTGGTTGTCTATTCTTATCATTATATATGTCAAGTCGCTATGCGACTGCTCGCGAGGGCTATAAAGTGAGCTCCAAGGCACAGCGGAACATAAGTGTTCCTAAACGAGATCGGTGAACACCACACTTTCATGGTCCATATTCGCGATCGCAACCGACAAATCAACGGGCACGTGGCTCAATGGTAGAGTTTTACCCTCAATGACCAAAGGTCGTGGGTTCGAATCTCGGGTGGTCCACACCTGGGATTGGGAATGAATGGCTGATACGCTCATAAGCCAGAAATGGCCATTCCGGTCTCCTTTTCTTTGTCGGTTCCATCTCATCAATATATATGTCAAGTTGCTATTCGACTGCCCGCGAGGACTCTTAAGTGAGCTCCAAGGCACAAAGGAATATAAATGTTCCTTAACGAGATTGATGAACACCAAAATTTAATATATATATATATATATATATATATATATATATATATATATATATATATATATATTGCTGATGAAATCGGAAGTGCGTATGCCCGGACATAACTTAGAAGAAAAGGCGATCTCGGGAACCATATGCTTATTGTTGTGACGTTTCAAAAGCAGACTGGCTTTCATCTTCGGAGGTGAATATAGTACCGTGCCTCACAGTATTTTTTCGGTGGTGAAATTCATGTTTATACGTGTTTCACCTTTTAAGTAACGCTTTATGAACAGATTAAAGGAACTCCGATGGGTTCGCGGCTGTTGGTTTTCATTTCTGAGGTGGTTCTTCAACAGTTAGTGACTCTAGTGTTCACTAACCACAAACGAACATTTTGGGCACGGTATGTGGACGATACCGTCGTCGTCCTAAAGCGCAAAATGGTCTCCGAATTTCAATCCATCCTGAGCTCTGTCGATCCAGACGTTCAGTTCACAATAAAGGCTGAGTTCAACAGTCAAAGAGCGTTCCTAGACGTCCTACTCCACCGTAAGACCGATGGGAGCCTAAAGACGACGGTGTATAGAAAGGCCACCAACACACGTCAGGCCGTCAGATACCAAAGTAACCACTCCTTTTGCCTCAAACGCAGCTGCGTCTGGACGCTTCACGAAAGGGTGGAAAGTCATGGCAGCGAGGCAGGCGTCAGGTTAGTCAAACTCCATTATCTTCGACGAATGGTCACCTTCAAGGGTTATCCTCGCAGCTTGATAGAACGCAGCAGGCAACCAGGGAAAACTTTAAAACCAACGATAGAACAACCTAAAGTGTGACGGGCAATGCCGTATACCGAGAACGTATCTGGAGCTGTCACTGGTCCTTACAACTACTGGGGATCGGCGTCGCCCACAGACCCGAGGCGACGATAAGACGTTTGGTCATGAAACCCAAAGTGCCTCTGTTACGCGGCGAAATGGCGAACGTCATCTATCGTGTTCAATGCGGTTATCGTGAGGCGAACTATGGCGGAGAGACCAGTAAGCGACACAGACCTGCATGAATGAGCACGCAAGAGCCGTTAGAAGGATGTCTCAGCCCTCGTTTTTCACAAAACACTGTGCGGCCTTTGGACGCACCTTTGCTTTCCAGGATGCCGAAATCCTAAGCCGAGGTATCGACGAAATAGCCAGAGAAACGCTCGAGGCCTGGTTCACCGTGCCAATTTCCATCAACCGCTCTACAATTCTTCCGGTGACCTACCAGGTCTTACGAGTACGGCCCAATCAACAGAATCGTATGCAGGAAGTGAGACTGGTCGCGGTCGCAAGCGAACGCCTACCAAGGAAGAACAGAGGCCTAAGGGGAACCTATATCAGACACCAACGCAGTATTTGGGGAAACTGCGGAGAACACAAACCAGCAAGACCTCCGGTCGGGTTTGAACACAGGTGCATGAGAACATAGCTTGCGCATGAAAATCGGTGATGGGCGTCTCCAGCACGATAGATACTGAGAGACCAGTAACGACTCAGCAACCGCCGATGAAACGCACACGGATAGATACAAACGGGGAACGAGAAAGAGGTTTGCGAATCTGTACCAACAAACGTGGACAATGCAGACGAGATCACTGACTCTTGGCATCCTGACACAGCCCAAAGACGAGGTGAGGGAGCAAAAGCACTGACTGGAAGGACAGCTATTAACTCCCTTTCCCCCACACCACGCAGTGCATCCTGTATGAATAGCCGTTGACCTAGCTGAACGCCAGCATGTTCAGCACCCTTAAATACTGTGAGGCACCGTACAGAATCCACCTCCAACGATGCAATCTTGTTTGATTTTGAAATTTCAGGACATTAAAACTGTTGTTTCCGTGATCACCCCTTCTTCTGGCGTGTCTGAAAAACATGGCAAATAAATACATTTGCAGTTCGATTGTGAAGTGTAGATATGTCTCCATGTTCTAAGTTGAGACATAAAGTGCAGGGGGAGAATCCTGTCGTCGACAGCACATTGAATTAAACTATAAATCTTGCAAAAATGCTCAAGACTGACGGCAATAAATATTTTACAAAGGTAGCTTTTCAGACAATTGTGCAACTCGTGTCGGTATTCAGGACAAATCTTAGACGTTTTTCCCGTTGTTGGCAAAGCTGACATCTATTCCCGGCGCAAGTATTGCGCTTAGTCTGAATTGTTTCGGAACCTTATTGGCGTTTAAGTATTTTAATGTTATAAAGCCACTTCAATTTAAAGGACCCCTTTCGTTGGCTAGGGAGGCCCTGTTTGATTTCGTGCCAGAAAAAAGTGATGCTAAGTTAAAGTTGAATGTAATACTTCTACAGATCATGCAGCCACTGGCTTTGTTGTGCAGTGTGCAGTGAGTGAGTGGGGGAACGAGGAATAAATAATGCATTTTATTTGGAAACTATGGTTTCAAAACTTTGGCAGAAAACATTCTTCAGTCTTCATAGTCAAAATTCAACCAAGTAAATGCAAGAAAACCGTGTTATAATGAAACAGTGTGACTATTGTGGCAACTGGTTTAATCTCAATTTCTGAACGTCAGTTTCATTATACGCCATAAGTCGTGTCCAAAGTAACGAGCAAACGAAATCCACACCTAATTCTGATGAAATACTTCGCAGTAACGAGAAAGCAGACGAAGAGATTGACAATACCTTCGAAAATCCAATTGGAAAATTGTTCACCCCTTGTAACATGTTTTCTTACAATTGCATCGTTCAACATTATCTGCATTAAATCTCGCGCGATCATCTGTAATGATCTCCCCTAGTCCAAGTTTTTAGTCCGTTTTTGGATGCGATAAGTCCTCATCCGCTTTATTCAAATCATGTCCTAACGTCTGCGTTGCGCTTTTACCTGGGCCAGCTTCAACGGAAAGGACACGTCTGGGCACGCTTCCTCCATAGATAATACGCATAACCAATGGCCAGATTTCTGCACCGGTTGCCTATCATCCACAAAGTTTGCATCATTTTCGCCGTCGTCAGCACGTTCGTCAATCACTGCTTGCGCGCGTGTAATTCAGCCGCAGGATCCACGATACCGTGACGATGATCAAAATGGTTGTTTTTGTAGATTGGGCGCAGGCACATACATTTCGCATGGAGACTAGCCACCCAAAATAACTGGCGCACAACTGCCTCTGCCTGTTGAGGCGAGAATATGCTCTTTAGCCTCGGTCAAGGTTGTCCAGCTTCCTCGGTCTTCCCTGGCTTTTGTTTTCGGACGCCCTGGAGGCCAACCTTTGCGTTTCGGCACAGTTGTCTACAGACCAAATTGACGCCCGTACCAGGTAACAGTGCATGACGAGCCCCAAGGACGAGTGCTGATAGGAATTCGGGGCCCTCGTTTTCCCCTACTCCTTGTTCATCGAGGCGTGTCAAAATCAACTGGTTGGCAGCCGAAAAAGTAGTGGTCAAGCTCCAGAGTATGATGTCCAGCCATTCAGCTGCCTGAGCGAATATGTCTGGAGCTCAGTGGTAGCCATATAATGGCCCTATTCCGGGCGTCTATTGCGAGAACTTGCACGTGCGTACCAGTGGCAGTCTGGTTCTCAGCCAATGATGGCTGTCGAAACTGGCCAATCATCTTCAAGGCCGACTCCTACGTGCTCTCGCTCACATTCCGCAAGGCGTTCTCTAGGCGCCGGACGTGTGCCCTCGTCCGGCTGCTAATTTATTCCAACCGTTTGTCCAGTAGTTCCGAACAGAAATGAACATCCTTCCAGCTGGAGTCCCAATTCTTCTCTTCCTATTCGGGGCCGCACCTGAAGGTCGTAGCGGCTAGGGTCTTCCAATGATTTACGTTGCCGCGACATTGTCTCTTCATTGTCGCTGGTGCGGGTGCAGACAGGGAACTAATCTCGCTCGCATCGGGGAGTCGTTCGGAAGTCAGGCCCAGGTCGTTGGCTGTGTCAATAATTTGACCCGTCACTTGGACAAGACGGTCAGTTAGGTTCCCAAATACACTTAGGGATGAGATAGAGCAAGAAACAATCAAATCGAACATACGCGCAGGCACTATTCTGCGGAAAACCTCACTCGTCTTATTCCACCAAAGCAGTTTCGAGAGGGGTAGGCGGGTGCCAACCGGATACATAACCCTTCACCGCTACATTACTCAAACGTTTCTCTGTTAAGCCTGACGATGCAACTTGTAATTCCCATCATTGGAAAATCTAGGACGAATCTAACTCAGAAGATATAAGTTTAGTAATCTAGACTTTTTGCTCTTTACCCTTCAGTTGGTTCATCCATAGTCAGCTCTCCCAGTCTCGTGTCCTCCTCAAGATGTTATCGGCCTTGGAGCTATATGTAACTGAAAGGCTTGTGCATGGCATGTGTAGACGGCCAGCTATGTTATCAGCCACTTCAAACAAGCCCATCACCAGTTGACTGAGAAGCATGGAGAGGCGACTGAAGCAGGGAAGAGGAGAGAGAGACTGAGGTCAACACTGGGTAATTTAATTAATAAGGTAAATCATCGCATTCCTCACTATAATAAATCTGACGCACTTGAATCTATCACGATGCGCCAAGAGTCGTCGCTTGGAAGTTTGTCAACTGAGGAAATAGTTCACTTTTGGGTGCTCATTGTAATTTCCCTGGAAATGAATGTGCGAGGTTGTATTCAATCTTGCGGAATAAAGCCTTTTAGGCCTGGTTCAAACTTTGACATGCATAGTTCAGGGGAATTCCATAAACGATTACGGAATAACCGCATAATATTCACAAACTGCTAACGAGCAGTCAATAGAAGATAAAAAAGGAATGATTTACTATATTCAGAGCTGGGGGGTCGGGCTAAAATGGCTTCTCTATCTGTTCACTTTTACTTCGCGTATTCAACCTCATGCCCTAAAATATTGCCTTTAGCAGGCCTTAGGTATGAATACAGATATTAGAGATTTTCAATTGGCAGGACTTACGTTCTAAGAGGAAGATAAAGGAATACAGGAGCAGATTTATTGAACTGTTGAGGTTTCGGAGAATGTAGCCAGTTTACAACTATCAAAGCATTAAATGCAAAAAATCACGCAGATATGCAAATGGCGCGCCTTCGGTTGATCGATTGGTTTCATCTTTCGCTGTCTCCGCATTTCGGCGGATGTTTGGTGGGGTTGACAGTTGCGTGCGTTATGAGTCATCATCTCGATGGGGGGTTGAGCCCCCGCTAGTCTGGTGGCTTTTTTCACCCCTCGGGTGAGTTCGTCGTCGGGCCGCGTCTGCACGATTTTCTCAACTTCTGTCAGATCTCTCTCTCTCTCTCTCTCTCTCTCTCTCTCTCTCTCTCTCTCTCTCTCTCTCTCTCTCTCTCTCTCTCTCTCTCTCTCTCTCTCTCTCTCTCTCATAATAACCTTCAACCCGTAGGTCAACTTGCTCGGCAGGCCATTTACATACGTTCTCGAGTTCTAATTTTTTTGGTTTGGATGTTATTCTGTCCACAGTCAGCGCAATTTAAAAAAGGAGGGAAGCAATTAGCTTAAACGTCCGGGATATTTTCCGAGGACGCGGAAAGTGTTTGAAGTCGACAGGATTTTCCCTGGGCCCATGAGCTAGGCTGTTTTCAAGGACGTTGGCACGTTTGAGGTTCCGAGTTAAGTGAAGCCACCCAAATGACGCCCTAATAAATCGCCACCGTTCTCGACCATGTTGTATATTTTACCATAACAGAAGCTGTTTACCTGTTCTCCTTCTTACGGGTAGGCCCTTCTTAATCTTGATTTGCTGATCTCTAACTGATTTCTAATAAAGTTTATACAAGAGCTGTATTTTGTCTCTTCTCAATGATTGTTGATTAGGTATGCATGCTTTTGCTATATTTTGTATGTTGACTTGCTCCCGTATTAGCGAGGTTTTTATTGTGGTACTGTTGACACGCACCCATAACGAATGTCAAACAGGGGGAAATCGTGTTATCAAGTGTAGGGGTCAAAGCAGTGGTTGAACTCAGAGCCCTACAATCATCACGCCCTGTTCCGTAAAGGAAGAGAAGGGGAAGACCAGTAAGAGGCGTGGGCACCAAGATGGAAGGCGCTACACAAGCCTAGGCAGAGCCCCACGCCCCGCCAGTCATCTGTGCTACGGCCCACCTCCAGTCTTCTTGCTTTGCTCATGACATCATGACCAAGAGGGTGGAGGAAGAGAGAGAGTGAGGAAGAGATATTGCGATAGGTGCCACGCAAGTTTACTATCACCGTCATCTAGTTCAAGCGCAAGTCACCATTCCTGCCCCCAACCTGCCGTGGGACACCAGATTGGTATCGTAGGAACCGACGGTCAAACTGCTCACATTTTAACGCCGACTCTTTTTCGCACTATTCACATACAAAAAATGCACATTGGGGAATTTGGGAAAAACTTCGGCTAACATGTGCTTGCCTGTCGGTCAATTCACCAAAGGAAATAGTTTTAAGTACACCTGCCCGTATCACGGGCGAGCTTGGTCCAAATTAAAGGAGGGGTTGTGATTAGAGCTAAGGTTAAAGTTAAGATACGGGAATATATATCCTTCTGGAACTTAGTACAAGATTACCCCTCGTACGGGGAGGGTGATTATAACTCCGGTACAGCTTAAATCCTCGTTAGGATTGCGGGGCACATTTACTTGAGAGGAAGAGAGAGGAGGGGTGGAGGAGATGGTAGGAGGAGAGAGGGGAGTGGGGTGGGAAAAGGAGAGAAGGAAGGGCAGGGCGGACAGGAGAGGGCAAGAACAGGGGGAAGGGAGCAGACGTACCGGGTGTAAAGACACACACAGCACCGGAGACCCTCACCTGGTTTAGCCCGCCGGTCGTGGCGGTTGCCCGGGTTGTGGCCGCTGGGAAGAACCAGTTTCGAGGAGCCACAGGTGAGAGTTGGGTAACAGCTAGAGGCGGTCACAGGAGAATTCACCACCTATACGACAGAGATGGAGCGACCAACTACTACCTGTGTGATGCTACCCCTAACTAGTACCCCCTACACCCCACACACACGACAGTTCGACAGTCGCTTTCGACGATGTCCACCGTATGCTCCATGGAAGGGTGGAGCAGGGACGGTGACTTGCGGGTGCATTAGTTTTAAGTGATATTAGCCTTGCGCTGCAGCTACCGCACTCTCTCCTCCTCCTGCACTTGAGCCCTGTGTCATGACAGAGTCAAGAAGACTGGAGGCGGGAGAAGACGCAGGTGGCTGGCGCGGCCGGAGTCGCCCCCTGGGCGTGCCACCAAACCTGGCTCAGATCCTACGGAGTGGGAGTGCCATAAAGGCCACATTAAGAAGGAGTCATTTTAGCCTGACTCTCAGTTGGCCAGTCAGCCACTCCACACAAAACACACATTGGGCTGACCACAAGTTCCGAGTTATCCCGTCAGTTGGCAACCTTCCAAGTCACGGCTTTTAGCGCACTGTGATAGTTTCAAGCGGTTCAGATTGTTTATAGTGAGGAAAATGCGCTGGGCTGTTGACCTCACTATCTCCCCCACCCGCACAATCAGATCACCGCCCGAGCCGGTCAGTTGTCTGATGCGGAAGTGGGCGCAGCTGCTGGTAGCCCTCGCCTACGCGTACTACGTACACGACCTGCCCCCCAAACACAAGCACCAGCAATTTAAACAACAGGGGGTTTAACGGCTCACGTCTCACATATGTGAGAGTGCCGGAGGTCACGTTAAGAAGGAGCCATCGCAGCCTGACTCTCAGACCACCAGTCAGCTACTCCACACAACGCATATTTGACTGGCTGCGAGGCCTGAGTGTAATTTTCAGTTGGCAACCTTCCCATCCACGGCGGTTATCGCCCCATGATATTCTCAAGCTCCGATCATACATGCAGCAGAGGAGTCACATGGAGAAAGAGCCGAGGATCATGCTTGCCTCTCAATCAGTTATGCCGACTGAGACCATGTTTTTGTGGTGATGCGTGTGATCATGTGAGGTGCAGAGGCTGATGAGGAGAGATGCAGTGTTGTGGTATAGTCGGCGGAGTTCTACCGCCGGTTTTCATGGAGACCTAATAAGCCCATGTGGTGTGTTAATGTGCGTGGGCAGTGCGGAGAGTTGAGTTGAGTGCTGCGGGCGTATTTTGGGGCTCCTGGCATTGGTTCGACGGTGTCTGTGCGATTGATTCGCAAGTTACTGACCAGGCCGATGCGTGACGTGCATGTGCGGTGACAATGAGGACAAGATAGGTCGGGAGGTGCTGAGTCTGCGGGGGTTTTGCTGCTGGTACTGGTAGTCGAGCTCATGGGAGGACTATGGGAAGTGTTGATGGGTGCGCAAGATGCGCTGGAATCGCGGTGGATTCCACTTTCGTGGATGCACATGTGCCCATGCGATGATTGAATGCGCGTGGGCAGTGAGGGCAGTGGGGGCGGCGGTCTCTGCTGTGTGTTGGTGCTCCAGGCACTAGTTCCCAGTCTCTGTGCAATTGATGCGCTAGTGACGATCAGGCCGATGTGTGAGGTGAATGTGCGATCGTAATGACGACAGATTAGTACCGAGTCCCCATAGCCGGTACTGGGGGCGGCGGTGTTGGAGATAGCAAGTGGCAGGTAGTCGGAGGTGGCTACTGAGGTGGTGGGAGTGGGGCAAGTTGTGTTCTTCGCCGTTATCGGCGCAGGGAGTGGAGGAGGGAGGATGGTGTCGGTGATCGTGGGCGGCGGGGCATCGATGAAGTTGCTATCAGCGGTTGTGGTGGTCGTCGTCGTGGGGTCTGAGGCAGGTGCGGCAGAGGCTGATGTTATGGGATTGTTGTTGCATTGAGTTCGAAGATGTCCGATAAGGCCGATTCGCGCGTGGAATATGCGTTGATGGCGTGGGCAAGTTGGCAGAGCTTGGACATTTGCAGTGTTGATCCACGGTGCTTGTGACTTGCAAGCCACCATTTTGGCCTAAACAGCAGCGATTCGGTTGGCCTCATAGATTGCCGTACCAGTCCCCACAGATCTTCTCCATGCCGGAATATCCTGGGTAAGGTCCTCACAGGTCACCGAGTTGATTTGCAGTTGCTTCAGAGATTTTTTCAAAGTGTCCTTGTAGCGTCATTTTTGACCTCCCTATCGGCGCGCACCCGTAGTGACATCTCCGTAGAAAAGTCGTTTGGGTAATCGCTCGTCGTTCATTCTAACCTGGTGGCCGCTCCATCGCACAGAATGGCTTGAATGCTGAGGATTCCGGTCCACTCCAGGACTTCCGTGTTTGGGTCCCTGTTTTTCCATCTCAGCTTCAGTATTCTGCGGAGAGAGCTGAGCTGGAAGTGATACAGCTTCCTGGCTTGGTTCGAAAAGACGGCCCCGGTCTCCGCTCCGTAAAGGAGTGTCGTCAAGATGACTGCCTTGTACATCTTCAGTTTGGTGTTCAGGTGAATATCGTATAGATTCCACATGGAGGCCTGCAGCCGGCCGAAGGTCGAAGGCCGAAGGCCGTTAAGCAACCTCGTAATCGATTCTCGTGTTGCGTGACAGCGCGCTTTCAAGATAAGCAAAGGTTTCCACATTTTTGATTTAAGCGCCATTGACATTGATTCGGGGAGCATTGTATTCCGCGCTGGGCGGTGGTTGGTGCATAACCCCAGTTTTGGCTGTACTGATTGGTACAGCCTGCGGCAAAGTGGTCCTGGCTCCTTTGCGTGTCCTCCTCCGTCACGGTGTTAAGAATGCAGTCGTCCGCA
Source organism: Schistocephalus solidus (assembly GCA_017591395.1). Classification (NCBI taxonomy): domain Eukaryota; kingdom Metazoa; phylum Platyhelminthes; class Cestoda; order Diphyllobothriidea; family Diphyllobothriidae; genus Schistocephalus; species Schistocephalus solidus. The sequence continues at coordinate 92,068 of WEDG01000375.1, read as the reverse complement.
AAGAGCAACTCATGGACTGTAGTCCTACACACGCGCGTTTGGGCCTGCATACACCGACCGTTGAGAAGGTGCCCATCAGTTCTGTAGGCGATGCGGATCCCAGGCTGCTCATCACGGTAGGCATCCATCAGCATAGTAGAGAACATGAGACTGAAGAGGGTGGGGGCCAGTACGCAGCCCTGCTTCACTCCGTTGGTCACTTCGAATGCTTCGGATACCGTTCCGTTGTCAGTGACGCGCGCCGTCATCCCGTCATGAAGCTGACGCACCATGTGCGTGAATCGCTCAGGACAGCCAAATTTCTGCATGACTTTCCACAGTCCATCACGATTCATCGTGTCAAAGGCTTTCGTTAGATCCATGAAGGTAGTGTAGAGGTGGATTCGCATCTCCTGACACTTCTCTTGTAGCTGGCGGGCGAAGAAGGTCATGTCGGTTGTCCCCCGATGTCGTCGGAAGCCGTATTGGCGTTCCGGGAGCAGGCCCTGCTCTAGGTGACCGTTCAGACGATTGAGAAGGATACGGGCGAAGATCTTCCCGGAGATGTTGAATAAAGGGATGCCTCTCTGCTTATCACCGAGTTGCCGGTTCCCCCTCCACTGGTAGAAATGGACGATGGTCACGTCTTTGAAATCCTAAGGAAATTGTCCTTTGCGCCACGCCTCCTGGAAGAGTGTCGTGGGTTCCACAATGAGCCGGGGCCCGCCGTGCTTGTAGACTTACGTTGGGATTGCGTCAGATTCCGGTGCTTTCCCACTCGAAAGCTGTTGCACGACCCAGATGGTTTCTGGTAGGGAAGGCGGCAGCTCCAAGTCATTGTTCGTATCCGTTTGACAGAGCTGGCCAAAAGCAACATCGGAGATGGCTGATGAGCAATAAAGGACACTTCTGAAGTGCTCGGCTCAGCGCTTCAGAATTTGGGATTTCTCTGTCAGAAGTGTTGTTCCGTAAGAGCTGAGCAGCCGTGCGGTCCCCTTGATGCACGGGCCGTGGATGGCCTCGATGGCTTTGAAAAAGTTTTTCATTTAATTGCGGTCCGCATACCCCTGGATTTCCTCAGCCTTTCGGATCATCCAGGCATCCTGTATCTCCCGCAGCCGTTGCTGTACAAGGCGCCGGCATCTCAAGAAGGCTGCTTTGGTGGCGTCACTCTTATGGTCCATGTAGGCTTTGTGTACTCCATTCTTCTCCGCGAGTAAGTTGCTGATGTTGGCGTCATTGCCGCCAAAACAGTCTTGTTGTTGACGGCGTGCGAGTCCGAGGACGTATAGGGTGGTGGACGGGATGACATTTCGCAGTTGACAGCATCGTGTCTCCACGGCGGCGTTCTTATATGGAGCATGCGGGTCCTCCAGTTTCTGGGGTATCTGGTTGCTGAAATCAAAACAGGGAGCAGACAAATTAAAAAAAATAGTATTTAACTTACCTGACGGTCACTTACTTACTCAAGGTTGAAGTTGGAGCCTCATTTGGGAGATGACGAGGTGGTCATCCGTCCAACCATCGGCATCGCTGATCACTTGGGTTACTAGCAAGCCCTGTCGATGTCGCCTCCGGACGAGAACAAAGTCCAGCAGCTGCCAGCACCGCGACCGAGGGTGCATCCATGTGGCCTTCTCCCGCGTCGGAAGGCGGAAGAAGGTGTTGGTTAGCAGGAAATGGTGTTCCACACAGGTTTGTAGAAGAAGGAGGCCGTTATCGTTACAGCTACCGAGACCGTGGGGACTCAGCACATCCTGACAGGCAGCGCGGTCTGTGCAGACAGAGTCGTTGAATTCACAAACGAAAATTAACTTGTCCGTCTACGGCACAGTCACCATGAGGGCGTGCAGGTCCTCAAAGAATTTGTCCTTCGTCACATCAGAGCTAATCATTGGGGAAGCGTAGGCGCTGATGAAGTTGGCGAACTTGTCTCCCCGAAGAGGCAGGCGGAGGCTCATCAGGCGATCCTTGATACCCTGTGGCAGACACCCCACGATGTCGTTCCGGAGGGCAAAGGCGACACCAGCATCACCTCGCTCTGCCTTTGGCCTGCCGCTCCAGAAGAAGGTGTACCCGGCACCCACATCCTCCAACTGACCCTGCTCAGAGAATCAGGTCTCTTTGAGGGCAGCATTAATCACCTTGTAGCGCGCCAGTTCCCGAGCGACTAGTGCCGTCCTCCCTTCCGGCCGGATGTCCCTTTGGATTGTCTAAAAGGGAAAGAACATTCCAGACAACTAGTGTGAGTGGACTCACCCGAGCATCCCGGAGGGTATGGAGCGGGGATGGGGACGGGGGATATTGTTGTTTGTTTAACTTTTACGACCGCGTGGTTTGCGATCTGCGAGCCGCGGCCGGCTGCAGAGGACATGATACCCAGCAGTTTTTAAGGGCACTTTTTATAGCTCTTTCCTCCGCAAGGACACAAGCAGTACTATCCCTAAATAGGGCTGCTCGGACATCCCAGAAGGCTTTCAAACTCCCCTATGGGTCTCGGTTCTGTTCTATTGGGAGAGCAACCTGAGTTAGACTGAGCCACCTATGGGGTTGCTGTCACCCTACCGTAGGACTTTTTTAGGGAGAAGTTGGAAAGTTCGGGAGTCAGACATATCGGGTTTGGAGGCACACACAACACCGGAGACCCTCACATAGTTTAGCCCGCTGGTCATAACGGTTGCTCGGTGTGTCGCCGCTGGGAAGTGCCCAGCTGCGATGAGCTACAGATGAGAGTTAGGTCCCAGTCAGAGGCGGCCACAGGAGCAATCGCCACCTGTACGAGACAAATGGAGCAACCAAATGCTATCTGTGTGATGCTACCCCTAAATAGTACCGCCTACACCCCGAATGCACAACACTTGACTTGCTCTAACCCAATGTAAGCAGCTACCACCACTATCTCATGCTCTCCCAGGTATGGCTGGATGCAGCCAACCATAGCCCGTGGCTTTGGCAGTGACCACTGCTGCCTGAGGCAGCAACTCAGGGTTCTGTGCGCAACACATCCCTCATTTTCTTGTCTTCTGCTTTTTACTTACCACGGGGATTCGGCCTGATGGTTGTGGTGCTCCGAGTACAAACCCTGCTTGGACCCCTCTAAGTTAACCTAGAATATTGGGGTACTTTAATTGTGTCGTATCCCTCTTGAGCTCAATCTTACCGCACCATTAGCCCGTGTTAGTAAAACTAATCAAAAAATTTGAATATTTCGTTAGATAGCGGGGCACACATGCGCCTTTAAAAATTCCAGATCATGTGGATCAAGTTATATGTCTGAATATACAGTACAGGTTGGTGGTTATCGATCAAAGGTCCGACCACGCTTCAGAGTTTGTTACATCTATCAGCGCAAACGTATGCATGTCGGTTTGACCATCAGCTTACCACAAGAACGCTGGCTCCCGACTTCTGTCTCATCGAAACGTGAATGCGTGCACTAAATTAATTACCTGAATCCTGTTGTTTGACTACCTTTGGGCTTATAGTGTCCGCTGCCCCCCAGTAGGTACAGTATTGTAGACGTTGCAAGAAACTGCACGATGGGCCATAACTTAATCAAATACCCGTGTAATTTTCTGGTTTAGTTTTTATCATGCGGGATAAATGTTTGTTATGAAAGGTACTACTCGTATATCAAAGCTTGTTCCCTCTCTTGCATATAGAGGTTCAAATAAGGAGACACGGATTAGTGCTGACGTGTTCTTGAAGTTGGTTTCAATGAACGCAAATTTGTGTACTAAGGTCGATACTGGACTCCTGCTGATATGGTACCTTTAGGATTACAGCCTCAACTGGCGTCCAATCGGGACATTAGGCCTACATAAAGGGCTTCTACTTAACGCTTGTCCTTTTCAGCAGACCAATGGTTTGCCTTGGCACTGCAGCCACAGGACTGAGTACCGAGTCCGTGTTAGCAAATCTAATGTACTTTGAGTACCTAGTAAGTTAAGTTGGTGGAACAGAAAAGCGCCTTTGAAAATGTCCAATCGAGGGAGTCAGCTTTTATTGGGAGTAAGAATAAATCCATGGTGATTTCATATGAAAGAAAATCATGTGTATTTAAAAGTAACGCTACATCCTACTTTCTTCAAAGTATTGTGCGTTGACTGCTGTAATTGTTTGCCATTTTTGGGTAGCAAATGGATTCTGCGGTAGAAAATCTGTTCATCTGCTGAGGTAATTCATTGACTGAGCCTACTTTTGTATTCGTCATAGCAACTGAAGTACTTCTTAGCAAGACCATATCGCATCAACCGAAATTAGTGATACTCTGCTAAGAGAACCGAAAGGACCAGTTCCAAGAAATAGTCGTGAAGAACAATGCACGACCCCTGGAACAAGAGCCTTATTGGCCTGACGTTTTGGATACTGCAAATATTCTACTTTGATAATGATTTTTATGGAGGTTCAGGCATCTTCCGTAGAGTAATACTTTAAGGATTATTGTAGCGGATCCCTTTCCGTCAGCCGTCCCGATTTGGTGCAAAAATAAATGTCTTGAAAGCAGGATTTCTTACATAGTCAAACGCTTTTCTGGTTCTAGCTTGGTCAATTCATGCGGCACCCAATTTCCCTGTTTTTGTTACCATTCCCAATATATGAAAACGTTTGCCAACAGTGGATCTACAAACTCATACCATTCTTGTGATATTTATTTAAGCGGTTTACATGGAAGAATCAAGGTGAAGAGCACAAAAAAATTGGCATAAAGGTTTCAAGGAACTGCAAATTTATTTTACTTTTCTAACAGCGTTTAATAGAATTAGTTGCAAATAAAACGGTTAGTTAAATGGAGTCTACAAGCACACAACTAGTAGTATATGCATATAAAATAATGTTCCGGGTCCCCATAAAGGGATCGGGCTTCCGTAGGAGTGGCGCTCGACCCACATCAGTGAGAGTGCCTAAGAGGGCACATTAAGAAGGAGCCATTGCAGCTTGACTCCCAGTCCTCAGTTCTCCTGTCAGGCGTCAACCTTCTAGGCCACGACGGGACTCACACCATGAGGGAATTGTAGCGTTTAAATAGTAAGTGGGCCAGAGTGCCACATTAATCATGGCCCAGACCCATTTCAGAGGAGAACTCGCTTAATCCCGTGCAAAAAACACAGTGGTGGTCAGTGCCTCCGACGCGCAGCCGGCTCTGGGCTGGTTCGCATGTGTCCGTCAAGGTGATGTGGGCGTTAATGCGTACGAGTCAGCCAGTCTCAACTTGGTGAGTGGATGGCGTGACTGCAGAGATGTGGGCGTCTGCCGCTGGCTGTCCGTTAGGCTTCATACACACGCGTTAAAACTACTCGGGCACCGTGATCACGTGACTCCTTACGCGGACGCGGAGGGATTATATGCGCTCGAGGCCATACAGAGACGAGCACGACAGGTTTGTCATGCGCTGATGAATGCACTGGTTTGCCGCTAGGATGAAGTTTCCAGTGTCGACCTCACGCTTCTTCTCCCTCTCTCCCGCTCTCTCTCACTCTATCCTCCCCCATCGACTGTCCCAGCCTCTCTGACGACGATTGAAGGGGTTGGCGTAGTGCCTGTTATGGTACGAAAGCGCACGTCTAAGTTGGGCCACCACGCGCAAACACTACAGCAACTGCGGGCTATCGTATGTTAGCCTACTGCAGCCTGATAAACGGTTGCCTGCTAGTGAATTTTAGCCCCCTCCCCCTATGCAAAGCATGCTTAATTGGAGAGTAACATATTTGTGTGCTCCTATCGACAATTTTAGCCAAATCGGATAAAAATGATGCAAACTGGAAAACTCCTGATACCCTGCTTGTAGAAAAATCAAAAGTTGCAGGTGGCAGGAAGAAATAATAGGGACGGTTGCATAAAATGCAATGGTGTGCATCAGTAATTAAATTATTATCATATAAACGAACTGTTGAAGAGCGCTCACAGAACTTTTAATGAGTTACTAGACTTTTCGCAAAGGTGAACTCTTTCAAGAATAGGGACGAGATAAGAGGCTTTCCAGTGAGAAGAAGGATATGCCGAAAGGATGGACAAATTGCACATTTCATATGAAACCGTAAAAAACATTTTAGGAAAAATGAAGGATGTCCACCAACAGCGAAACGGTAATTGTCTTAAAGCAAGAGTACTAAAAAGGGCTTGGTAAGCAATTAAAATAACGCCAACGAATGCGATAGTAGCATGCACAAGAATGTCTTACCTGCCATAAGTTGATTCTGGTAGAATTTGACTTCATTGATTGGCTAAAACAAGAAGCCAACCCATGGAACCTCTCGGCATAGGTGTCATGCACATCGAATAACAGAGGATAAGGCATAGCGCTTCCCTGCCTAATTCAGCGTTTAAAGAGGTTAAAATATCTGGAGCAATATATCAGAGGAATCGAGTTCCTAATTTATTTGTTTTTTTTACATGAAACTTTTCTGTTCATTTGAACATGCGCCCAGCTTGCTTGCTGGCACATACAGTCTGCCGGCGGGGTATCTGCGCGCGCCATTTATCGGTTCAAGGCAAATAATATATTTTTCGAAAATCTAGATGACTTACTGTGATCAGACCAATCTTCCAGCTTATTCTTTAAAAGAATTATTTTAGGCACATACATCTGTTGTGTACCAGTATACAGCAACAGATCTGGCCGTTGTCTGCCAAGTTAAGCAAAATAAGAGTTTAAAAATATATTAATCTAGCCGACATGGAAACAATAATAAATTTCCATCTGAAATAATTTTCAGAAATAGATGTTTTCAAACGTATATATATATATATATATATATATATATATATATATATATATATATATATATATATATATATATATATATATATATATATAAATTTAGCTGCCTTACGGTTGCTGGCGGGGCTTGAGAGTTAGCCCCAAGGTACAACGGGACGAGTGAGTCCTGTAACCGATCGGTGAGCGCCCCATTACCATTGTCAATATTCCCGATCAAAACCGGCAAGACAACGAGCTCGTGGCGCAGTGGGTAGAGCGTTGGACTTCTGCCCAACAAGGTCGCGAGTTCAAAGCTCGGGCGCGGCAGCGCCTGGGTTTGGGTATGGCTGGCTGATGACGGCTAATAAGCCAGAAATGGCCATTCCAGTCTCCCTTGTCTTTGTCGGTCAAGTTATTCTGCCTATATACATAGCTGCCTTACGGCTGCTGGCGGAGCTTGAGAGTTAGCCCCAAGGCACAACGGGACGAGTGAGTCCTGTAACCGATCGGTGAGCGCCCCATTACCAATGTCAATATTCCCGATCGAAACCGGCAAGACAACGAGCTCGTAGCACAGTGGGTAGAGCGTTGGACTTCTGCCCAACAAGGTCGCGAGTTCAAAGCTCGGGCGCGGCAGCGCCTGGGTTTGGGTATGGCTGGCTGATGACGGCTAATAAGCCAGAAATGGCCATTCCAGTCTCCCTTGTCTTTGTCGGTCAAGTTATTCTGCCTATATACATAGCTGCCTTACGGCTGCTGGCGGGGCTTGAGAGTTAGCCCCAAGGCACAACGGGACGAGTGAGTCCTGTAACCGATCGGTGAGCGCCCCATTACCAATGTCAATATTCCCGATCGAAACCGGCAAGACAACGAGCTCGTAGCACAGTGGGTAGAGCGTTGGACTTCTGCCCAACAAGGTCGCGAGTTCGAGGCTCGGGCGCGGCAGCGCCTGGGTTTGGGTATGGCTGGCTGATGACGGCTAATAAGCCAGAAATGGCCATTCCAGTCTCCCTTGTCTTTGTCGGTCAAGTTATTCTGCCTATATACATAGCTGCCTTACGGCTGCTGGCGGGGCTTGAGAGTTAGCCCCAAGGCACAACGGGACGAGTGAGTCCTGTAACCGATCGGTGAGCGCCCCATTACCAATGTCAATATTCCCGATCGAAACCGGCAAGACAACGAGCTCGTAGCACAGTGGGTAGAGCGTTGGACTTCTGCCCAACAAGGTCGCGAGTTCGAGGCTCGGGCGCGGCAGCGCCTGGGTTTGGGTATGGCTGGCTGATGACGGCTAATAAGCCAGAAATGGCCATTCCAGTCTCCCTTGTCTTTGTCGGTCAAGTTATTCTGCATATATATATATATATATATATACTATTATGATAGCATAAAATGCGCGTCCCCGGGCATAAATCAGAAGAAGAGGCGATCACGGGAACAATAGGTTTAATATCCTGACGTTTCAAAATCAAACAAGATTCCATCGTCGGAGTTAGGTTCAGTACGGCGCCTCACAGTATTTATGGGTTCTGAACATGCTGGCTCTACAGCTATTCGTGCAGGATGCACTGCAGGGGGGGGGTGGGGGAGTTAGTTGCTGTCCTGCTGATTATTGATTTTTTATTCTCCCTCGCCTCGCCTGGGGGCTGTGTCGGGATGGCAAGTGTCATTGACCTCGTCTGCATTGCCCGCGTTTGGTGTACCGGACCCGCATGCCTGTTTCTCGTCCCTCGTTTGAATCTGTCCGTGCACGGCTCATCGGTGGTTGCTGAGTCATTGCCGGTGTCTCCGTTCCTACCTGGTTGGAGACGCTCATCATCGGTTTTCGTGCGCAAACTAAGTTCACCTGCGTCCACGTTCATGCCTGGTCGGAGGTCTTGCTGGTTTGCGTTCTCCGCGGTTATCCCCTCGAATGTGTTGGTGCGTGGCCTAGGTTCACTCAGGCACGTGTTCTGGCTCGTTATGCGATTGCTTGCCACCGCGAACAGTCTGACTTCTTGCCTGCGATTCTGTTGATTGAGCCGCACTCGTAGGGCCTGGTAGGCCGCCGGGAGAATCGTACAACGGTTAATGGAAGAAGGTACGGTGTGCCAGGCTTCGAGTGTTTCTCTGGCTGTTTGGTCGATACCTCGGCCTAGGATTTTGGCGTCCTGGAAAGAAAAAATGTGTCTAGAGGCTGCACAGTGTTCCGCCACCAACGAGAGCTGATCCATCCTTCTTACGGCCCTTGCGTGCTCACTCATGCGGGTTTGTAGTCGCTTACCAGTCTCTCCGACATAGTTCGCCTCACAGGAACCGCACTGAACACGATAGACGACGTTCGCCATTTCGCCGCGTGACAGGGGGGCCTTGGGTCTCATTACCAGACGTCTTATTGTCGCCTCAGGTTTGTGGGCGACGCCGATCCCCAGTGGTTGTAAGAGACGAGCAACAGCTTCAGATACGTTCCCGATATATGGTATTGCCCGCCACACTTTCGGTGGTTCTATCACTGGTCGTATAACTTGCCTCGGTTGTCTGCTGCGTTCTATGAAGCTACGAGGATAACCGTTGGAGATGAACATTCGTTGAAGATAATGGAGCTCAGCTGCTTTGTCGCCTTTCTCGCTACAGTGAGTTTCCGCCCATTTGTAAAGCGTCCAATGTGGCACAATGGGTGGTTACTTTGGTAACTGAGGACCTGACGCGTGTTGGTGGCCTTTCTATATACCGTTGTCCTTAGGCTGCCGTCGGTCTTACGGTGGACTAGGACGTCTAAGAACGCAACTAACTAAGCAACTAACTCCCCCACCCCTGCAGTGCATCCTGCACGAATAGCTGTAGAGCCAGCATGTTCAGAACCCATAAATACTGTGAGGCGCCGTACTGAACCTACCTCCGACGATGGAATCTTGTTTGATTTTGAAACTTCAGGATATTAAACCTATTGTTCCCGTGATCGCCTCTTCTGCTGATATATATATATATATATATATATATATATATATATATATATAGATATATATATATAGAATGGAACCGACAAAGACAAGGGAGACCGGAATGGCCATTTCTGGCTTATTAGCCGTCATCAGCCAGTCATACCCAATCCCAAGTGTGGCACACCTGGGATTCGAACCCGCGACCTTTGGTATTTGAGTCGAACGCTCTACCATTTGAGCCACGGGCTCGTTGTTTTGTCGGTTGTGATCGGGAATATGATGATAGTGTGGGGCTCACCGATCTGCTTAAGGAACATGCATGTTCCGTTGTGCCCTGGATCTCAGACTAGAGCCCTCGCAGGCGGTCGCATAGCGACGTGTAGCATATGATGGAATGGAACCGACAAAGACAAGTGAGACCGGAATGGCCATTTCTGGCTTATTAGCCGTCATCAGCCAGTCATACCCAATCCCAAGAGTGGTACACCTGGGATTCGGTTCCAATTTAACATCATATGCTACATGTCGCTATGCGACCGCCTGCGAGGGTTCGAATCCCAGGTGTGCCACACTTGGGATTGGGTATGACTGGCTGATGATGGCTAATAAGCCAGAAATGGCCATTCCGGTCTCCCTTGTCTTTGTCGGTTCCATTCCATCATATGCTACACGTCGCTATGCGACCGCCTGCGAGGGCTCTAGTCTGAGCTCCAGGGCACAACGGAACATGCATGTTCCTTAAGCAGATCGGTGAGCCCCACACTATCATATATATATATATATATATATATATGATGGTATGTTAACTCACCGATCTGTAAAGGAACATGTATGCCGTTATGCCCCTGAGTCAGACTACCCTCGCAGGCGGTCGATAGCGACGTAGCATATGATGGAATGGAACCGACAAAGACAAGGGAGACCGGAATGGCCATTTCTGGCTTATTAGCCGTCATCAGCCAGTCATACCCAATCCCAAGAGTGGCACACCTGGGATTCGGTTCCATTTTAACATCATATGCTACATGTCGCTATGCGACCGCCTGCGAGGGCTCTAGTTTGAGCTCCAGGGCACAACGGAACATACATGTTCCTTAAGCAGATCAGTGAGCAACATACCATCATCATATACCCGATCGTAACCGACAAAAAAAACGAGCCCATGGCTCAACGGTAGAGCGTTCGACTCAATTACCAAAGGTCGCGGGTTCGAATCCCAGGTGTGCCACTCTTGGGATTGGGTATGACTGGCTGATGACGGCTAATAAGCCAGAAATGGCCATTCCGGTCTCCCTTGTCTTTGTCGGTTCCACCTTATCCAAAGATACCTTAAATCGCAATGCGACGGCCTGTGAGGGCTCTAAAGTGAGCTCTAAGGCACAACGGAACATATGTGTTCCTTAAGCAGATCGGTGAGCCACACACTATCACCTGTCACTGTGATTCGACTTGTGCATTTGGTAGGAGGTTGAACGACCGAAGTCAACTGAAAATAAAAACCATTTTCTTTATGGTTTAGTCCAGAAACTGCTCAGTTTACTCAATTCTGTCAAAATAAACTCATTTCAAGTCTCACTTTATGTTTCTCAAGTTTTCGTCTAGGTTTGGACGATGCCTACTATTCACCCATAAAGTTGAAGTTCTATAGCAGATTTTTGGAGTAAAATGAACCAATCGTCATTATAAGCATTAGATTACGGCAATCTTGACGGTTGACTATTTTTATTTCAGAGTCAAGTACTCGTTACCTTTTCTATGTTGCATATGGGGTGTAGAGGTACTAGTTAGGGGAAGCACCACACAGATAGCATTTGGTCGCTCCATTTGCCAAGTACAGGTAATGAATGCTCCTGTGGCTGCCCTTAACTGGTACCCAACTCTCACCTGTGGCTCCTCGAAGTTGGGTTCTTCCCAGCGGCCACACCCCGGGCAACCATCACGACCGGCGGGCTGAACCAGGTGAGGGTCTCCGGTTTTGTGTGTGCCTCCACACCCGGCATGTCTGACTCCGAACTTCCCATCGCTCCCCTCTTAAAAAGTCCTACGGTGGGTGCGACAGCAACCCCGTAGGCGGCCCAGGCTAACTCGGGTCGTTCTACCACTAAAACAAACCATGACCCATAGTGGAGTTCGGCAGCCGTCTGGGATGTCTGAGCCGCCCTATTTAGGGACAGCACTGCTTGCCTCCTCGCGGAGGAAGGGGCTAGAAAATGTACCCTAAACAAATGCTGGTTATCACGTCTTCTGCAGCCGGCCACGGCTCGCAGATCGCAAAATACGCGGTCGTAAAACTCAAACAAACAACAATCCCTCTCACCATACCCTCCAGGCTGCTCGGGTGAGTCCACTCACACTAGCAGCCTGGAATGTTCGTTTCGTTTTAGACAATCGGAGGAGCAACCGGCCGGAACGGAGGACGGTGTTAGTCGCTCGGGAACTGGCGCGCTACAAGGTGGGCATTGCTGCTTTAAGCGAGACCACTTATCTGAGCAGGGTCAGCTGGAGGAGATGGGTGCCGGATACACCTTCTTCTGGAGCGGCCGGCCAAAGGCAGAGCGACGCGACGCTGATGTTACCTTTGCCATCCAGAACGACATCGTGGGACGTCTGCCCTGTCTGCCGGAGGGTATCAATGATCGCCTGATGAGCCTCCGCCTGCCTCTTCAGGGTGACAAGTTCGCCACCATCATCAGCGCCTACGCTCCCAAATGGCGAGCTCTGATGCGGTGAAGGACGAATTCTACGAGGACCTGCACGTCCTGCTGGTGACTGTGCCGAAAGAGGACAAGTTAATTGTCCTTGGTGACTTCAACGTCCGCGTCGGGACGGATCACGCTGCCTGGCAGGGAGTGCTGGGTCCCCACGGTCTCGGTCAGTTAATAGCGTATCACGCAAGCGTCAGTTGGGGAAGATCTAGTCAGCCCGCAGTTGGCTAAATCGCCGGCTTTGGACAAAATAACTGCTTTTGTACCTAGCGAACTCCCCGATGAACTATCTGAATTCCGTTGTCCGTCAAAGGACGCGAAATTCAGGAAGAATAAAAAGGACATCTATTTTAACGACCTAGAAATGTAGATTTCGGTCAGTCGGCCAGTCCGAATAATTTGCAGAACAAATGATAGAAAGCACGACTTTATCCGATGATATGCTTTCATCATGGGCGTCATTTAACTGCGCGAGAAATGGGCAAACGTGACAGATAAGCACCACATGTTTTTTTAATTTTTTTGGAAGACGTTTGACAGTAAACCATGCAGTTTTATCTTACAGGAGATGTTGGAATTATGAAAGCACAGTTCAATGCTGATGATCACGAAACTGCGGTCCTCAGAATACTGACAATTACTGTTAGCATTTCCAACTCCGACTAGTAACACACAAGCTTCCGTTGTACGAACACTACATGTCTCTTTTTGAAAACCTGGTGTGACGATGCGCTAAATCTCGTGGCTTGGAGGGCTTCAAAATGATTGGATAACTCCGTCATCATAGGTACCACTATGGTAGCCTGTGTCCTATTTTTATTTATAGACAACTTTCTATGGTTATTCCATTTGTTACACATTTCCTTAACTGGCATTTATCCTTATTCGTTTAAGTAGGTGTTGATTAACTGTGGCGCGCTACACTTCAACTGGTTTGTGTTTCGGTAACACTAACTGACTTTCGATCCATTGCCTTGTTCTCCATTACGCGGCGCCGTCGTATCGTAGAGTTTGGTCTGGCATGTCTCTATCCGTTCTTAGTGTGGGATGGCATTAAAGATTGTCACTGCTCGCTAAAGTACTGTAGAAGGACGTGAATGATTGGCTGGGGGACCGAGAGACAGGTTCAATGGTTCCTTCCTAATGTGGCATCTATGGCACTCTCGCGAACAAGTGGTTCAAGCCGCTTCCTTAGTTCTATGAAAAGCTGATCCATTGTGCGGGACCGGATCGAGTGTAGTACGCTTAGCTAGGCCGTTTAGCCTTGTCGGCCACTGCATCCGATGCCGCCTGCGGACTTCTTGCATATTTCATGCCACCAGACGCTGGCGTTCGGGGGAAGAGACATTGCGGTCGATGTTGCACAAGTCTACTTCCACTAAAGACAAGTTTGTAGTAACAGAAAACATTTTGGAGTAGTGTTAAAATACTCCTGTTAAAAAAGTTGCACAACCTTTAAGCGAATTTGGAAATAAGTCGCGTTTTAGATTCGTCCACAACAAATTCACGCGGAAGTCCCCGTCCCGGCACCCACCTTGCTGTGGGGCCCACAAATGGCATTGCAGTCGGGACATTACGCCACGTGTGCGCGACAAGCGGCCGGTCAAGATTACAGATGCGTGTTCAGACCTCCTTTGTCCTGACTGGCCAACCTTCAGCCTATGACATTTCTCCCGTTCTATTTATTCCCCGCCGTGTCTTCAATACTCTTCACTTGTGCTGTCCATCCAGCTCCGAACTAGATGCAGGTGAAAGTATGCTCACTTTACGCCTTAAGGCCGCAGAAAATGGCTGCTTGGCAACTTTCGACGGCAACAGTATGCGGGATTTAATTCTATTGAGATTTTGGAAGATTGACTTATGCTGACAGGTGGTAATATTGGTCAAGTTAAATATTTAAACCATTAGGGGCCAATAAGGACATGAATTTTAAAAATGTGTTCGTTAATATGGGGCGATATTATTGGAGGTTGATCTGCTGGCACCGTGCTCGCAGGCATTGGATAGTGATGCTGGGAGATTGCCGCATTTGGGTGCTACAGTGCCGTCTGGGAACTGGCTTAAGCGGTGGGGCGAGGTGGTCATATTTAATTCGAAGCAAAATGCGCCCCAAGTATCTCTTCGGAAGGATGCTTGGAGTCTTCATACGACCCCACCTTCAGCCCGGAAGGCCAACCAGGATAGATTACGCTGCAGTAGGACAAAATAATGGATATTTTTATAATTTATCCTTCCCCCGAGGGCTAAGGTGAGCATTTTTCACTCTAGATATCTAACTATCAGTTGCAACGTGACAAAATTTGATTTTCAGGATTATATGCAGTCCAGGTTTATTGCTGAAATCAGAGAGCTTTTTGAAATTTAAAGAGACAAACCCCTTACCTGTTCATCCATGTAATGTCAACTGAACCAAAAACGTTTTCGCTAAGTTCGTCTTTCACAAGTAACTCACCAACGGCCAGTTTTGAAAAAATCCCGTCATTAGCATTGCTTCTGTACTGCGCTGCCGTGAATGTCAACAAGCACGTACACATGTTCACGTTGTGACTTGCGACGATCGAACTGTCAATAGGCCTCGAATACAATTCAATTAATTTACGTTTCACAACGAGTGAAAATATGTCAACTTATTGCATTTCAGCAGGACTATTAAAAGCTTGGCCTACAAGCCTTCGAAAGAAACTACATAAATGCTCAGGGGGAAGGTTGAAATGGGCAATTATGGAGACACCTCGAATGCTACAGACGGTAGAGCTCTGGACATTAAAATACCTATATTTTTCTGTGCTGTATTTGGCTTTCTTTATGAAAAAAAAATGTTTCCAACTAATTAGTAGGTTAAAGCAGAAAACAAATACTGTTGAAGGCGAAGGTAGCATGTTACTATCTCTGACGATAGACTACTGCACGAGATCGACGGCTCAGAATAATAACCAATTTCTTCCAGTGCTCCACCAGTTTTCTTCTTCTTTACTCATGAACAAACATGTATTATGCGATATAAATATGTTTGTCGCATGAATTTAGAAGATGCATGCTTGTTGCGCACTTCCTGTAGCTTGTATGTCGTATTAATCGTTCACTCGACGCTGCGTCACGCAAGGTTAGGTCATGACCTTGAAGCTGGCAACCAATGAGCTAGTACGAGATCGCCAATAGATTTGAAGTGGACCGCGTTCGCTGTATAGCCGTATCTCCTTGATAAGCATTTATGGAAATGCTTGGTTACAACACGCTCACTGGTACTGAGCACCAAATCAGTAATTTATGCGTCAAATATATTTTCTTGCCTAAAACATGAACCATAATAGCATGTCATTTCTGCAAAGAGTACAAGTTTTCGACGAATCTGGAAGATGTGTCCAGTATTAACCGCAATAACAAATCAAAAGTTTGACGTCTTCTGTGGATCATTTCATTGGCCCAGTTACGCACGCTACCGACACAAACAGACGAGCAATGAATTAGTTTCAAAAACCCGTTCACCGCAGGGAATACTGTTTCCATGATGCGCGTGCAGCAGAGAAAGTTCAGTCAGTCGCTACCTCACATTTGAATAAAATTATTGATTATTGTAAAAACTCCATCAGTGGGCTCTTGGAAACTTTAGAGAGGCAAAGCTGCACACCAATAACATTTGAGCTATGAAAAGTTTATTGCAGATTCGAAGGGAGCGTCGAATGCGTGCAATGTAATTCTTTTGAACCCAGTAGGGTTAAATTAGTGACAACGCATCTGCGAAATATAAGGAAGCCACAGGATGTAGGATCTGAGGATTAATTTCTGACAGAGGTTAGTAGTAAATGGCCTGTCTCAAGGTAACTGGCCTGGAGGCCAAACTATAAAAGCTCACTGTCATTCCCGAATCGTTGCAGATCTTGCCGAAAAGTGACCATACCATGAGAAGACCACTTACCCCATCGATAGTAGAAAGCAACCGAACATTTATCGCACCAAACGCAATCAGTTGCTCTGAGCTCAGAAGCCGCCAATTAAGGTAGGAATTCAGTCGTATAGCGGCTGCATGCTATAATTAGTATGACCCTTTGGTAAAAATTTTTTTTTATTTGATGCTGTTTATGGAGATGCATTCAAGCGTGAATCTGAAACACCAGGCAGATAAAAATCTGAGCCCAGCGATCATGTTCACTTCCTCGCCATTCTACCACATCTCAGTCGTCAAATAAAACAAGCGAATGCCCTATGCAAGTAGAGCCAGAATGCGCGGATTGCAGTCTTACGGTCATGCACGAAACCAGTTAGCCTGGCAGCTATCGCGTGGCTAAGGCATCTACATCCACGCCAGTTTAGGGTACAGACATTGAACCAACCAGCAGACGAAGCCTTATTGGATGACGGCAGACCGCATTCTGCTTGCGTTTAAATAACTAGAGCTTTTTGACCTTTCACATGCAACTGACTATTTCGACCCGCCACTTGCGGACGTGCTGGGCGGAAGAGAGTTGACCGAATTGGCAGAACATCCGGTCTAAAACTGGAAGCTCGATGCTTCAATGCCGTCCGATGACACTTATTTGCCGAAAAGGTCGGTGCTGGTTACCCATTCTTCTGTATTGACCTCCCGAAAGCAGAGTGACATGATGCTGTTATCGCGTTTTTCATCAGGAACGAAATAGTGGGACAACTGCCCCGGCTGCCGCAGGGCATAAACGGCCGATTGATTACCCTGCACCCGCCACTTCGGGACCTACGTTCACCCTCAGCATCAGGGCCTACGCCCCCAATGACAAGCTTTGATGAGGCTAAGAACAGATTCTACGAGGACCTGCGCGCCCTCCTGGCGTCTTTGACGAAGTCGGGCAAACTGCTTGTCTTCGGCAACTTCAATGCCCGCGTTGGAAAAAACCACGCTGCATGGGCAGGGATGCTGGGTCTTCACGGTCTCGGCGGCTGTAGCGAAAACGGCCTCCTTCTTCTGCGAACCTGCGCGGAACATGGACTCCTACTGACCAACATCTGCTTTCGTTTCAACCCTCTTCAATCTCATGTTGTTTTTCATGTCAATGGACACCTATCAGGATGAGCGTCCTACAGAATTGATGGGCATCTTCTCAATAGAATGCAGGTCTCAATGTGTCTATCCACGAATACTGTTTAAGATCTGCTCTTCGCGGAGGACTGCGCACTCAACACCGTGACGGAACAGGCTACGCAGAGGAATAAGAACATTTTCGCCTCCAGATGCACCAAATTTAGACTTCGCGAAAGTTCATTCACCGGAATTTTTAGGAGAATGTCACAAAGCCCATCACTGCAAAGGCAGAAAGTAAAGAATAATTTCAGAGATTATCTTCTATATTACACGCAACAAATGACTTAATAGGACGATGTCTAAAGACAGCTAGTACAAGTGTTTTCCCGAGGGCTAACTAACATACATTATTCATATTCTGTCCCCTCCTATGGTTGGCAGTTAAAGAACGACTACTGTTGCAGGCCACATCGATGTGCGTGTCTCCATTCACCCGCTCCTGCGCAGTCGCACAACAAGGCTTCTGAACGAGGTTACTCAAACCCATAATGCAGGTGGCCTTAGGCTAAATTCCAAGGAAATCAGGGTTCGGGTTGAAGCAAAGTTAGGGTTAAGATTAAGGTTAAGGTT
This sequence comes from Schistocephalus solidus, assembly GCA_017591395.1. NCBI lineage: Eukaryota > Metazoa > Platyhelminthes > Cestoda > Diphyllobothriidea > Diphyllobothriidae > Schistocephalus > Schistocephalus solidus. Next base: position 74,143 of record WEDG01000375.1, on the reverse strand, counting down.
AAGGTTCGTGTCAGAGCTCATTCTAGAGTTAGGCCACGGGAATTTCTGACCATCCTGGAAGGCCAACTGTGGTACTGGGAGTGGGGGCGTTCCTGCTCATGTGTGCGGTCAGGGGTGGGCATACGAGAAATTCCGACTTGGATCTGACGTAGGCCCCGGCTGCAGATTATTCCCGTAACATGAGAGTTGACCAATCAGGAGTAGCAACCGATTATTTTTACACCACGCCCATGCGCCTTCATAAATCAGGTAAACTCAGAGGGAGGAGGGCAGCTACAAGTCAGTATAGCCAAAAATATATTTTTTCCGAGTTTGGCTGCTAGTTCGACAGACTAAGACTAAATATATATATGCTATGAGTCAACCTGTTACTCAGATGGACTGTTTTCCCAAAAAACCCCCAACAAGGTAAGGAAACGAAAAATGATCGGCCACAGGGAATCGTATTGAAACCTGTGTCATTTTCACCGAAAAATTGCGCGCATGGATATTCCCACCTGCGTCGATGCAGAATTAGCTGGATTTCAGAACTCGCCGAAAAAGAATGTATTTCCCAAGAGAACTGTGGAACTCACTGTCGAGGAAAAAAATCCAATTTGTTCGCCATCCTTTCATGTAGGCGCGCAGGACCAGGTTGTAAATAGACCTTTAATTGCGGCCTCTTCATGCCTTCAGGGTCGTCAAAGTTCATGCGTTACGCTCCAAAAATCAGACACACAAATTGCAGCTCCGATCAGCTCTGTGTGTCTGGCACTTCACTTGCTTCAGGGCCTTAAATTGTGAAGGACGAAAATGTGGTCGGGAGAACTGCGACAGTCTGCCCCCGCGATCGACAGCACGGCAGTTCATCCATGCCATCCATAATCCGCCTACGGTTCCCTGCCAATCAATCGCTTGAGCCGCGCGTAACTTGGCTCCTCATAGCGCGAACTGGTGGACAGTCGGCGCTGTGTCCCTCGCTCATTGGTTGCGGTAGGACAAAACCCAGTTGCACGCACGCACTCAGCGCTGGGGCTAACGACCCCAAACGCTATCACGCGGCTGAAAAGAACACTTGTTCCCTCTGCCTGTTCAGCCACTGTTACGCTGGCCTCAGTAAAGGCTGTCCTATAACGCTGTCTGCCCTGACTAGTAATGTGGAAACTATCGAGTGGTCAAGCCATTAAAGCTCGACAGAACATCGACAAATTATCAGCAGCAACTGCCAAATCCATGAGCTGGTAGACACTGACCACTACGTCCACACCAGTGGAGCTTTCTATATATTACACTGAATGCCGTCTAATAAACGGGATGTAGCATGGTGTAAAGGATAAGTGCATTGCGCAGTCCAGTTCTGCACGCGAAGAACAACCTCGTGCAGACCGTACAGATTCCTTGACCGAAGGATAATTAGCATAATAAATGTACACGTGGTGTGCCTACGGCGATCTAACTCCTATTACCATTGCTTGCACCGTGTGTAATTCGCCCTTCGGCTTGCCGATGCCACGATGCCAATTGACCAGAGCTGAACAAAGCTCAGACATACGCACGCGTCTGGCGCCAGGGCTAAAAACCTCGAATTTCCGTACTCGGTTTGTGAGAACAGTTATTGTCATTGCCTTTGAGTCGCTTGTAAGTGCTCTCGCTTCAACAGAACTCTCAAATTACCTTAGTCTCTCTGACTTTTGATTTGATAACCCCTCGTTGACGACCGCCGTAATTCGGCTCATCCAGTACCGGACGGCCACCCCTCTGCCTGTAAACTTCCCCATACCCAGTGATCATTGCTTAATCAAATTCATGCAGCCGGAACCATGTGCGTGTTTGAACAAGTCAAAGACAAAAAACATGCACAATTTAATGACGTCATAAAATGTCATGACTTCTTATTCAACTGCGTGCGATAATTATCATTTTGTAATCGGTAAAAAGCCATGAAACGGAGAATTGCTACTTAACGCTTTAAACAAAGCATACGAAAAGAGCAGCCTTATGTTAGAGCGTGAGCAGAACGCCATACTGTCTTTTTTAGACTTTCTTGTTTGTAGGTGGACAGATGGTTCCATTCAGAAATCCGCCCGTCGAAAAACCGCCTGGAAAGGACAGTAGATGCACTTCCTTAGTTTCATTCCAATTTCGTGAAGAAAAACCATGGTTTGGTGCTCATTTAGCAGAGCCATTAGAATTTGGTCCTCTGATGCGATGGATGCGGAGGTAAGTTTCCTGACGGACGTTATTCCAAGAAACGGGTATACGGAGACATTCACCCATAAGTATCGCCATCCTAGACAAGAAGGTCCTGAACAACTATCCGTGCCCAAAGGACGGTGAGTATTAACCTCCCTTTCATGAGTGATACTGTGTCAAGCGATGCACGATTTAACGAATGTACCCCGCCCCTACCTTGTTCATCAGTTCTGCAACGGTTATTCCAGTTTTACCGACAAAAAAACATTCTAACCATGCATGGCACCTAAAACTGTATTTACATGTAGTTGCGGATGCTGCTACATTGGGTGCAAGTAAAGGTAGTTTGCAGCTCGATCAGCTGAACATATGCCAAAATTGCTGATAAGGACAGAAACAAAGGTAACAAGGAATTCAAGTACGAAGCACCTGGTGACCACTAACCATACGATGGACCCAATGGCGATATTTGAGGTCCTACCTCGGGTGACGACTGGGCGTCTCCTGCGCTTTGCAGACGCAGCAGCTGGATCATGTGATCACTCATGTGCTGTCATGGCAAAGCTCGATAATGGACGTAACGCCATCCCTCTCCCATCCTCTCTCCTTCCCACGCTGGACTGATTGCTGTCCCGCGCATTGCGGACTTAAACATGCTCGATTGTACTCTGAACTCGCTTGCTCAAATAACTTCCCTCCTGCTTTACAGCCTGCTTTACACACCTTGGTGACACCGTGAGTATTCGCATCAGCTGGACCTGGCGACCGTCGTCCATGAGGTGTATGAACGTTATCCCCTAGTTCGAACCGCAATGGACCGAGGATGATCTGGACATCTATTTCAGCCTTTGAAATCCCTCAACGGACGCTGAACTCAGCAATGGAGCATCATGTGACCTCCGAAATGCCCCCGTTGGACCCCCCTCCCAAGGGCGACAGTTTTTTTCTCCTAAATATCACCGGGAGTTTTTTTTCACTGTCTGCTCTTTTTCAACTTTGTTCCACTTTGTTGGCCTCACCAATTGCCTATTATCCTCACCAAATAAACTGAAAAAACTGAAAAAATTTTTTTTTGATACCACAACTCGCATGTACAAATAGGGAATTCAAAGGTGACTCACCTACATCTCCCTCAAATATACAGATACTGATACTGTTTCGCTTTCAGCCTGCGCGGTCGAATCGCAAACCAACAGTTTATGCTTTATTTATCTAACAAATTTTATCCCTCTAGGCCGATGTTTAATTGGACAGTTTATCTTGTCTTATTAACACGCAATAACCGTACACAGTTGAATAGGAGCTCACGCAATTTTATGACGTCATTAACTCCCACACATTTCGTCGCCTTTGCCCTGTTCACAGTTTATTTCCGGCAAAACAACGTGCAGGTGTACCAAGCTGTCGTCTGGACGGCAAGCTTCTGAAGTTCAGCCGCCTTTACTGAACCCAATCCTGCACAAACAAACATTCTCCCGCTTTAATGCAGGAAGTTGGTGCTTGGTCAAATTTTAGCCTTATCTTCTCCTTTGTGTATTAATACGAATCAGTGAATAGGCCATTGATTACATGTGCAAATTTTTAGAAAGCGAGGAAGTTCACAAGCGCTAGCTTAGGTGAGAGTTACAGGTATGTGTACGCGTAAGAATAAAAGTGAATGAGCACCGAAAACATCCGATCATTTTATGAGATTTTGGACATGCGCAGGCGTCCAGTGTCAGTGATGAAAGCAGTGAAACACTGACAGGAATAGAGGTCAGTAGCTAATGAACGACGAGTGCCCGCCGGTTCGAAAGAGGCTGTACAAGGCTCTGTATGTTGGATGAGAATCAAAGCAATCGATGCATCGATCTGGCACCGGCATACGACGGTTCGATTGTCGAGAATGATGATGTCCACCGTGAGTCCCATAGCAGGGTGGGCAGACGGGTGGCAACTTGCGCGGCACCGACTTCTTCCTCACTCTCCTTGGTCATGTATCAGGAAGTCGGGATCGAGTGCAGTGGCCGGCAAAGTTAAACAGTCCATCTGCGCGTGTCACATAAGCCTTATCCGCGCACTGTGGATCAGGTTTGCACACTCCCAGCTGTGTGGCAGGGTCCCAGAGGCCACTTTAAGAAGGACCCATTTCAATCTGGCTGTAGTCCTGAGAGGAAAGTTTTATTCTCTCTAATTACAACCTTCAAAGCCAAGACTTTAAGTGCACCCCGACGGCTTACAAGCACGCCAATTTGTTTTAAGCAATGAGCATACATTGAGTGCGATGGAGACGGAGTTCCCAGAGTCAAACAACCTTCCTCTTCCAGGCATCGATCCCCTGTCCGAGCAGACCAGCTATCTGATACGGGATTGGATGCGTCTGACTGTTGCGACGCAAGCCCGCATGTAAGCGTGCCACAACAACTTTCCACATGCGTGGCATTTCTGCCACGAATTCCCCGTGTCGCCCATTGTCGAGGCGGCATACTGAATTGTGCGCCATTGCATCATGGTCAATAGCGTTGAATGTTAATATGCCATTATCTTATGTAACTGCCGTTCGTTCTATTGTTGTCATCATCTCTGCGGTGGATTGCTGGGTTAGTTCTAAAGATCAGAAATATCAACAACTGCTTACGGCACTCGTTCGCTTCTTCTTCTTCTTCTTCTTCTTCTTCTTCATCATAATCATCTCCTTCTTCTTCCTTACTTAGTAGTTAAGCTCTCACGTTTTATGCTTGGTTCTGTAAGAATGAAACCTTTATTTACTGTTTGTACTGCACCATTTCCCTTAAAAATCTTGGCTGTTCCAAATTAAAAGCGTACCCCTTGTCCTGCATCCGTTCGTTCCTTTTAATTTAGATTTTTTCAAAGAGACTGCATTTTCTCTGGAAGAATATGGAAATAGGGTTTTGCTCACTTGCAGTGACCCACGCTACGAAGCTAATTCATTCGAGCACTTGTATTCCATGTTATTATTGCCAGTAGAATTAACAAAATGCTAAATACTGTGATATAAGATGGGAGGGCAGCAGCAGGGGACCGTCCTTCTTAGATAATCGTTCTGGCATCTGAAAAAGTGTTTAAACTCCTCAAGAAGACGCCAAAGATCTAAGTTATGGGGTCCTCTGCATCTCTAAATTCTCGCCAAAAAGTCTTGACCAGATATAGTGAATAGCGACAAAGGGGGATCAGATGAGGCAGAATGATAGCCCAGGCCTCAATAACTTCAAAGGTCGTCACGCCGGAGAGTCCCAGGAAGAGTCCGAAGATGCCGCCAATGGAAGCTAGCAGGTTGAATGGCGTCATCTGTTCGCCCTCGCTCATGATCGCCGTTCGCGTCTCCGAGGCCGAGATTGTGATGACGGCGATGTCAGCGGGCGCAAGGGCGCTAGAGAGGTTAGTCAGTTTACTGCTGAGCGTCTCCACCAGGGCCGTTTTCTGTCGACGCTCCACGTCTGTCACGAGTTCGGTGCAGAACTGGGGACAGAGCCACAGGAGTTGCGTCTGGATTGTGGGCCGCATGAAAATGGGCAGTTTCCAACTGTATGGTAGGGAGGTCATCAGTATCTGCGAAGGGCAGTTAACACGCACACACAAACAGTACGTGACCAATCTCAAGAAAGGTGCCGAAGTGTACAAAAGGTTGCTAATAACTCGCAAACTGGCACCAGCGAATGCATTGAAGCCTTGAAATAATAATGAACGTCTTTAAATGAATTAAACAGATAAACTACCTTTTGGAGGCACTGTTACTTAGTTTAGAATTACCAAATTTTTAGAGGAGCGGAAAATCCCGAAAACGTCCAAAATCGTTGAAAATGAGAAAACTTGAGTTTAAATGTACATGCAAAACACGAGTGAAAAATAGGGTCTGTAGAATTACGTTTGCAAGAAGTACTTAAGTGAAGTGTGCACATACATGCCCTTCAAGAATAAATGTAATGTTAATGGCCGTTAGCGAGCAACCTACAGTTTGATTATAAATTCGAACACGGTTTCAGGAGAAGTGACTGCTTATTTTTCATTTTTCCATATTTTGAGATTCGGTTTATCAAGGCAAGTAGTGTTTCACTTGATTTTGCCAAAAGTGACGTCACGGGAGTAAATTCTTTCATAAGATCACATGTTGACCAGGCTGGGAAGTGGCATAAAAGTTTAATTTAATTAAGCTCTAATTATTCGGGATAAAATATCTTTATTATGTAAATTTTCGAGTCCAGCTCGTCTTCAGACAAATGAAAGATGTACAAAAAACAGTCAACTTTAAACAATGCCTAATACAAGATTTTGTGGTTGGCTTAAGAGGGAGCCTGTAGGCATTCAATGCTTCAATTTATCCGGTCGATAGTGGCTGTGTTCGCTTCCCCTTCCCCTTGAGAAAGTTTTTATTGGCATCCAAATCGATATGCCTGTTAATGCATGCATCGTCTGAGTGCATTGCCCCCAGGAATTCGCGACCCGTCCCTGCTGGGCAGGCGTCCACGACGTGGGTATTCTCCCATGCAAATAGGTGTCCTGTGTCCAGTGTGTGCATGGCTACGTGGTATAAGAGGTCTCGTCTCCTCACAGCTAACTGATGTTCATGTAAACAGATGGATAAAGATTTCTGGTTCGGTCACAATAGATGGTAGCACAACTGGTACACGATAATTTGTAGACGTCTTCTCTTCTGTTGAAATAGTCAACCCTGTCCTTGGGGTGTACAAGCTGGATGCTTGAAGTCGCTGTAGGTTTTTGCCCTATTTGTATCTTAAGCTGTCTTTCAACGAGTTCAGATTCATTCTTAACGTATGGCAGGGCTCACCAGTTTGTTGGTTTTGACGTCCGAGAGGTCGTAGCTCTGGAATTACCTCTTTCTTTGAACTGTTGTCATCGCATGAATCGATGGACAAAGTCAGAAGAATATCAATTTTTGGAAAAAAAGGTTGAAAAGGTATTGCATTTCTGCTCAATATGTTTCTTCTTCGGAAGTGTGAATATTTGCTTGACTTAGCAGGCTGTTAACAGAGCTACGTTTGTGATACATGGGATGTTTTGTCCCAAAATTTAAGACGACCTCGAAGTATGCATCTCTACGATAGACTGAGGTATGCAATGTCCCATTTCTCTTCCTATGTACGAGGACATCTAAGAACGGAAGTCGGTCATCGACAGCTGTTTCGAAGGTGGATTGAGGTCCTGGGAATATGGACTTTAGGTTTTTGCGGAGAAGTTCAAGTTGGTCTCTTTTGACGATAACAAATGTATCGTCTGCGTAGCGTAGCCACAACCTCGGGTTAACCTTGTGGAGAGCTGTAGCCACTGGTTTCTGCATTACAGCCTCTGACAAAACCCGGATACTGGTGACCCCATAGGGACACATATAGCTGTCGATAATATTTTCCAGCAAAGGAAACGTTTGTTTTGAGGCATATATCGAGGAGTTCAAGGAGCACGTCCACAGATACATCGGTAGGGTAGGTCTGCAGGAGTTCTGCAGTACCGGTATTCGTTAAGTTCAGATGGATAGATGTAAATAATTAAATAACGTCAAATGACAGCAGAATTTCATCGTTTGCAATTTTAAGTCTTTTAGCTTCTCCAGGAACTGTACAGAGTTGTGGATGGAGGATTCAGATGTCTTTGTGACTGATTTGAGTTGATGAAATAGCCACTTTGAAATCGTACAGTCCGGAATCGATCAGGTGAATGCATACAGCCTTCAGCATTTTATTTACCCACGATTTGTTCACCATTTCCCCCATCAGGTCTAACGAGATAGGTCACATACTGGACGAATTTGCGCTACCAGAATTAATATTTTGGGCGTGTCGAAACATGCGTGCTCGCACCGACCTTAAAGAGAGAAACTGTGGTCTGGTGCGAAGCGTGGAGCATGGGAGGTGCCAGCAAGTAGGTTACCATGCCAAGTTCTGCTCCCCAAAATAGTTAAATAACTGATAATGATGATGGTGTTTGCCTTACGATCAAACGATCTTTTAACTTGGGGTTAAATTATTTACGTCCTTATCTGACCTGTTTGGGGAAATTGGGCACTACCAAAGTTTTAAAAAGGCGGAACCACTGAAAACAAAAACAGATTCCCCAGAAGTGCACAAAATAACGCCGCCGTACCGTTGATATTCTGTTTAAAAAGTTCCAGACTGGGGAGAACATCAAGATCCCAATCGCTGATTGGTTATTCATTACAACTTTTAATGAAGGGAATCAAATATTCTAAGAGGATTCTGTAACTCAGCTCCAAGTGAAATCAGGTCCGAACGTATTTTGCTCTGGCGTACTCTGTTTTTCCTGTTTACCTTTTGTACAGCAGCGGGAATGGGTCTTCTAACTTTACACAGGCAACAGTAAACAGTGCGAATATACGACATCTTTTTGCTCTCGTTGCTGTCGAATTCGCGCACTTTTTAACCCAGTGTATTGAATCAGTAAATCACAGCCCAAAGTTGCGTTACTCTTTAATGGGAAAGGCAGGTTAAACCTATGATTCCGAGTGAATTAACAATTTTATTTTACTATCCGGAAGGAGAAAAAACACTGGTTCTCTCAGCGCAGTTTACCCATTTGCCAAAAGTCGTCTTTTAATTGTGGTAAAAATATGGCGATAGGACCGGTAGAAGAATTACCTATTGACAGATAATGCCAAATATTAATATGCTGTTTGCAGAATCTTCGCTATTTTTGCCAGCTTTTGGACTTTTGTAACATGTTCAAAGTCGATCAACTGGGTAACATCTCCAAATGAGACGTTGCGAGTTATTACGTACTAGATAATACTGCTGAAAAAAAATAAGTACTTCAGAATGCTTACAGGAAAGTACGTTTAAGCATCAAATTATCCACAGGGTCTTCGGCAAAAAGCCAGAGTTATCTAGACGCCTGCGAAGGGTGAGTCATAGAAAAATATTTCCGGTGGATTGCAGTGGTGCCTGTTGCAACTCTGTGCCTCGCACCAGTACCTACACGAGCATTTTAATTCTCAGCTATCCTAACCAACCAAGTATCGTCAAGAACGACTCACACATGCCCTCGTTCAAGGCATCGTGACGCGTGTCTCACTCTCACGCTCGGGACACCTCTCACGCGGCGCCGGATGTGTGCCATCCGCTTCCATGCCATTTTCCAATCTTTCTGTGCGGAATACAATATCCTCTCAACTGGTCTTCAACAACTTACCATTCCATACGAGATCGGGCCTGGAGGTCGTAGTGGATAGGGTCCGTCTACGGCTTAAACCGTTGCTGCAGATGAGAATGATAAAGGATGCTGCTGATGATGATTATTATGAGGATGATGATGATGGTAGCTATAGCGCTATGCTGGCGGAGCTAAAAGTTGCTGTAATCATCGAAAGTTCCATTTTAAACTCCTTGCATTCAAAGATTTAAAGTCTCCTCTGGATGCCTGGTGAGCTAGCAATACGTTTGACTGATCTGCCTCTAGACGTCTTTCCTAAGACGGAGATTTTTTTACTCCAGAACGTCAGGGATTGCGAGACAACAGTACCAAACATTAAGGAGAAACGGAAAAACCCGCAGAGGCTGAGACTTGTACCCTCAGATACAGAACGACTTGAATGAAGCTAAGAAAATTGACGAGTCTGCTGATGGTATCAAAGTACATTGGTTGACTATAAAGGCCCAAAATCTGCAGACTTCAAACCATTAATATCTACCAACCACCGATCCGGGGATTTACTGCTGTTCGAGAAAAAATGGGAGGTCACCAGTCCCACTGATGTAGTTCGTGGGTGACTTCAATATGCAGGGAAACTAATGGCAGAATATGCAGCCAACGCCTTCGAAGTCCACTTTAAACTACCGACTCTCTATGAGAACAGCTGAAGCTCTCCTCACGTAACATGTTCTCGGTCCACAAAGGGTGCGTGGAGCAGACTGGTTGATCGTACCTCGTCTTCAGAAAATCCTGCCAGTGCAAACGAGGGAGGCGTGTTATCGCAGAAAATATTAACTGAAATTCTGAAGCGTGTTTTTGATTAGAAAAGGTTACTTAAGTAGAGCATGCAGCCTAATTCCACGATATTTGGTCGTTTTCCTGTATCGCCTCTGGAACAAGTATCTGCCAAACTACACTCTGGAAAAAATGGCTATTTACAGTAGATGTGTGGCGATCCATCCCAAGGTTGCCACTTTTGTCACGCTGTCTTCTTATCCGCCTCAAGCTCCTGGTTATGTGATTGCAAGCGCTGGCGCTTACTCTCACACGCATTGTCCTCCTTGCGGTCCGGTTCGGTTTGCTGCTGGAGCCGCGCGAGTCTTGGTGTTAGCCTCGCGAGCGCTCGAAGCCACACAAATCATGCCATTTCAAGGATTGGCTGCAGGTGACAGAGGGACCTCGCCCCTGGGGTTAAAGACTCTCAACTGCGGACACATACACGCAATAATTAGCATGAAGAGGTGGCTAGCGGCGACTGCGCGAAGGGAACCCTGTATGCTCTTTTCTCTCCGTAAAACGCATTCAACCTAACCAGTCTTCCCTGATTTCTGATTTGGGAACCTTCCGTGCTGTCGACTTCACAACTCCGACAGATGACTTAACTCATGAAATATCATGATCTCAATTTGAGCGGTTATTTCGACGTGTCTGTTGGCTTGTTTTTTGGATTTTAATGGAATTGAAGCTTCGAAAGCTTGTTACTAAAGAAGAATGCACCTAGGGTCTATTTTATTGAAAAAAATAGGCCACACTTTGGCGATATCAGACTGAAATTTTTGCTGATTAATTTTATAAACCAGTCCAACTTGATTGTTTCTATGTCAGCCCGCAGTACAGCAGTTTGACACGCAAAGGGATTATCAACAGAGTACTTGTAGTTGGCAATTTTTAATGTTTTTCATTATTTTTCTATTATATTATACTTTTCTTATCTGCCTTACCTAATTAACCTGTCATAAAGGCGTTTTTGATATGGTGGTTTTTGATCAGATAAATTATTTCTTATCAAATTAATAATAACTTACAAACCAAACTATGTCTTTTGGAGAACGGTCATTTCGTTATTGCCGCATAACTGTCGTGGATGCCGGGTGCCAATCTATGCGGTACAAGGTTTTTGGTGTTAAGTTCATGCTTTTGCATCGGTTAGATCACAAACTGTACTATAAATTTTTCCCATTAATTTTCGATGCCCTTATAAATTAAAACATATTTTGTATATGCACAAAATTCACTTTGCGGATATATTTTACAGCAAACGGCGTCTTCTGCAAGTTTTGGGTTCGAAGAAAGATTGTCTTTCAGTTTAAGGTTTTTTTCTATTCCCGAATAATCTTGAACCTGAACTGCCGTTACACTTGCATCCAGGGTTTCCAAACCACAAATCACGAAGTTCTATACGCTATTGAGAGGATATCAAATAGGGCTCATCGCATTTTACAATGGAGATGGACCGTGTCATGTACTTTAAAATCAGTTTTAACATATGGACACATACGACACTTTATGAAGAGTCATTCCGCGAACTTTAAA